>KZ870218.1:11301-23423 GCA_003456935.1 Machilis hrabei | reverse complement strand
CTATTTTGCAAAATTTTAATTCAAATACTCACAAGTAGCAATTATTCAGCGAGGTGCAAACTTTCCCCACGGACAAAGTTACCCCACGCTACCCTATATCACTATCTACAAATAATTTAAGATTACCACATTCAGCAGGTACCGGTAAAACAAAAAGTGCAATATACAACCATAACACACCGAAATTGCCCAAAAGATGGCCCCAATGGACGACGGCACTCTAAACAGGCGTAATTTTGAGAATCAAGCCCATGTTCTTGTGCTAGATGACCAAGCAGAGACAAATAATGCTGGTGATTCTGGAAAAAAAATATTGCCAAACATTAGGATATCAACAATATCACATTGAAGTAACAACTAAATGAAGAAACCTCAACACTGCTATTTAAACATTTCAAGCACTTAGTAAAACAAAACATTAACTTTTAAATTTCACCAACCACACTGCTCCTGCTCATTTTAAGTTACAATCTACACAACTTCCAAGTTTTCAACTTCTTTTTTATTATTATTCAGATCACTCTGAATAAACATCCGTAACTCATGCCTACATTTCCCCTTCTCCTCCCAACCAGGCAAAAATGAAGTGCGTGAATAGCAATACAAGCACACTCTATGTCATACCAGCATCCCTGTGCACACCATATGATATAAATAAAAGTTTACTTGAGGAAACACACATCTACATATCACACTGATTATTAAAAATGGGTCTAAATGCAGGGTACAGAGCAGTATTGGAAGCTCCATTCAAACAGCCTGCTCTGCTGAGAAAAAAGAAGAAGAAGCAGCAAGGAGTAGATCCTTGAGCCAGAGACCAAAATAGAAGAGAGATCTTGGAGCACCTTCCCCATAGCTGGATTTGGAGCGCAGAAGAATTTGGTACAGAACACTATTTGAGAACGAATCAGACTTAGCATGATCGCTAAGCAGAAAGGTAACAAATGTACCAGATTAAAAAATTTGCAGACTCAACTTATCACTGAATGTCTTGTATGCTACACCCTCATCACTCCAGAGCCTGGAGCAGACATGTAATGATGAAAACTACATTTATAATTAAAGCACCAAAGAAATTTGGTCATTTAACAGTCCCACTCTGGAATTCTGTTTATAAAAAACACTATGGCAATATTTGGTTCAAGCTATCACACTGAGTCTCCAAAATTTATTGCAGCCAGAAGATGCTTTTAGAGCAACAGCCTTTGTGCTCATGATTTTTTCCATCAAAAGCAACATAACTAAGACAACACTTAAAAAATAAATCTGCTAAAGATGGTATTCAGTATGAATTCTACTAATACAATTGTATCAACCGAGGTTGTAATAATCACCATAACAGCAATGGACATACTAATATTTACTGGCTTACACAAGACTGGGTCAAAACACTGAAGATGATCTAATGTGTGTTGCATCTCAGAACATAAAGCACATATTAGTTAGGATGTGAATAGGAAATCACAGAACTGAAAAGGCACTTTAAGAAAACAAACATAAAATTCTACTAGATATTCCAAAATTAATACAGAGAGCGTGTAATTACTGCATTATATTTCTAAACATCTGGTCATAAAATCAACAGAGCTGATTACAGGACTTTATCAAATTTGACAGAATTGGAAAGTTAACACTACTTTTTCCTAAGATCCTATACCACTCTACCAATTTCTAAAAATGTTATGACGTGATTAAGAAAGGGTGTTTATTTTGACTACGGATTTAATTACACAGTAAATAAATGAGACTGAAATACATAATTAATAATTAACGAAATATTAGTCTTAGTACGTTTCGACAAAAAAGAAAAGACGCAATAAATACACCTAATATAAAAACTATAAAAATCGTGTTATAAAAACCCTGAAACATTAATGTAGCAACTGAAACTAAAGGAAAAAGTACAGACAGAAAAACATTCCTTTTTACTTCAAAAAATATATATTAACAAATATTAGATGAACTGTACCAGTAAATACAAAATCAATTTATAACAAGTTATGCAAAAGTGATGAAATGATAAGCCACGAGGCTGAATAGTGAACATAAAGCTTAAAACTGGATACTAGTTGGCAGCAGAACAAGTTTATTATTATTATTATTATTACTAGCATTTCGGCAACTCTATCTCCCACTTCGGTGCTATGATGCTTCTTCCACCATCAAGTCCCAGAACAATAGTCTGTTAAGTTCAGTGGCTTAACATATCTTATCAATCTTCTAAAAATCAATTTTAGTGAAATGTTATACATTCCTGATGCTGTGCTGTTTAACGTCCACTAAACACATTAAGGTTTTATCAAGACAGTCAACCACTCACTTCTGCTCAATGGCATGATTATGAAATGATGATGAACACTTTGTCATTCAGACGGTGAAACACCCATGCTTTGACCGGGATTCAAACCCGGGACCGCAAATGTGCAGTGCCAGTGTCTTAACCACTATGCTGCCCTGGCCGGTTTATACATTCCTATCAGTATATTTCCAAACAATGGAATGCTGATGTTGTAAAACAGGGCAACATAAAATTGATATAGGGTAAATAGGATGGATGTTTGGTTTTCCGGCGCGTCAACACAAATTGGTTATTTGCGCCGTAGGGTAAATATTAGTGGTGGGTCGAAGGTTCGTCTGTCGAACCGAACCCTGAGGGTTCGAAAGTCGAACTTTTTGGTTCATATATATATAGGGTTCATGAACTTTTGCAAACCCGGGCTTTATTCGGTTCGAATTTTAAAATTTTACATAAGAACTTTTTGTTAGTGGTGGGTTGAAGGTTCGTCTGTCGAAAGTCGAACTTTTTGGTAAGTTCGGTTCGGATGCAAAAACCAGGGTTCGACCCACCCCTAGTAAATATTCAATTAGCAAATGATAGGGCCTATGTAGTTTGCATAAAGTTGAACTTTTACCAGTAATTTATGTTGCACAACATGTTCCTGACTTACTAATTTAATGCATAGACTGTACATGGAACCCAAGGAGCTGTGCCATTTAGTCTTTCGACAGAGAAACACGCAAATCAGCGTAGAAAAGTAACATCTTTTGTGAACTACATTCCATTTGAGAAATGAATATTTAACCTACATAATTTTTCATCCCAAACTTCAAATGCAATTAACTAAATCAAATAAGAAGTATTATAATTTAAAGTTAGCCTAAGCAATGCTAAAACACAATGACAGATCACATAGATACACTTTAGGATTACCTGATCAACCCTTTTATAACTTCTTTTAGAGAACCGCTTCCAACTGTGGCCACAAGCTCAGCTGTATTTTATAAGTTTAACAAATAGGATGCTTAGTTTCTTCTGAGATACTAGAGTTTTTACTTGTTCTGCCTGAAGGCCAAACTTAACATCACTGCAATATTATTCACAGAGATGCATGAAAACGTAAACAAAAAGTGAAAAAGGATTTACGAAAAAGGCGCATTCGACCTGGTATTACAGAATATTAAAATTACATCACGACAGAAGACCCGAAAAGTGACTTAAAAAGAAGTTACCATTGAAAAGTAAGGATATTATGAAACAGAATGTCATACCAACTCCAAATATTCCATCCCTGCACCTCAGTATTCTGCTTGTAGGAGAGAATGCAGTAACAGACGAGAAACGTTAAAGAAAATGACTAGCGGACGAACTTTGTAACATTGCCTAGAAGAGAGTTGAGGTAAGCACGTTTGTAGTACAAAAATGAAAAACTGTCAGGCGAGTAATTAACAAGGCAAATATGACTACCACTATAGTTCCTTTTTTTATCCTGACACTAGCACCAAGAAAATACTTAAAATGGTACATTACGATGACAATAAACACAAAAATCCATGGCCAAACAGTGCTAGTTACGGACCATTGTGATGGTCAAGCAATGGTACCCAGTGAACCACCAGATTCTGGTTAGAACTTAAGATTCCCAAAAAACAAATTCAGCTATATAATCAGTGCTTGAATTGGAGAAAAGGATGAACTGGAACTGTAAAACTGAACACGTTACGGGTTTTAAAAGACCCCTCCACCCCAAATTAATAACGGCAATTTTTAGTTTTTCATGGAGAGTGACAGTTATTTTAGTGCAGTTTTCCTGGTGAATGTAAAGAAAAGATAAATGAAAAAGAAGAGTCTAACACTATGCTGAAGTGGAATAACGAAAAGTGGACACACGCTGTTCAAGAGTTAATGTAGTAACACTAACTTAGGAAAGGAATGGATATCTCACATTACTTAACAAAACAAAATAGCGTTTTGGTTCGTTCCAGCCCACTTTGAGCACTGCCTTTAATACAATAAAATTTAGATGTGCTAAGCAAATAAGTGAAATATGTAAATACCACGAAACTAAAGCAACTTGATAACAAACAGAACAGGTCTACTTACGAGAAGATGATACGTCATTCCAAGTAAATAAAGAGATGTTATTAAGCGTATATTTTATTGTTTTCTAACGACACGTTATTATCTTACCTTGGCCCTGACTCTCTTGAAACAACACATATTTTATATTCATATACACTCTTTACAAATTGTCTATATACTGAGATTTTGTTTCACAAGTTTTAAAAACTAAATTTATCTTTCAGTACAAAGTGATGTCAAATAAACTTTTCAAAATATTCCGAATTATGATACAACAAACCTTGAAAAGAAGTTCATCCTTCAACCTCCCTCAAGTTACAACACACTTATCATATGCTAATCACTATGTAAAATCAGTCGCAGGTGACAGATAACTTCATTAGGCTGGATTTGGCACTGCATTTGATTTTGTAGGTCATTTAGTAGTTTCACCCATTTACCGACGGATGTCAAAACCATCCACAACACAAATCAGGCATATGGGTGCCTGAGTTTTGTACTATCTCTAAGAAGAAACTGAATTCCACTATTGATCAAACATAATTAAATATAGCTAAAAGGACAGTGTTAAACATTTTGAATGACAAACAAATTGATGCTTTTTGGGCAGAACATTGTGATGTTCATGAATACACTGAGATGTCTAAAAGTGGTAAAGAACAATACAGAACGTTTTTTCATCAGATGCCAACAATGGACGTAAAGTAAAACAAAAACATACAGTAAGCTATATTTTTTACTTTAAGTACTGTAACTGACCACAAAGTGTTTTGTAGAGCATGCCAATATAATATAGGTGGCTGTATGCTGTCCAGGCAAATGACAAAAGTTACAAAGGATTAAAACCCACACCATGCCAACCTGGACTCCAGTGCTCGGACTACCAGACCTGCAAGACTGGTAGTATTTTAAGTTCTCAGAAAAGGTATGCTTATAAACTGGACTGAGAGCTGCATCACCTTCATTGATAAAAAAGACAGGGTCAGTACAAGCTATCTATCTCACTACCAAACCAAGATACACAGAGAGCTGAACATTTCTAATTTCTCAGGTGTCATGTGATCTGATCTGAACCATGTGGACCAAACAGCTGGCTTAAAGGTAGTGCATCTGCCTCCAGAAAAAGTGGGTGGTCAGCTGAAGTGGCGACTAAACAATTTGCAGCCACCAGCCAGTGGCAACTAACCATAAATTGTAGTCTGCACCTATAGTTGCTNCTGTAACAGCGAAAGAGTAATTGACTTGCTCGAGGTGCAGTGAATAGAATGGTAGAGATCTATCCATGAGGGTGGAGATTTAAAAATTCCAAATGCAACAGCATAGCCATAAAATCACACAGTTTTGAAGTGGAACACAAACTCAACCAACTCATTTACTTTTTCATTGTTATCATAGCTATAGCACTTCTAAGTTAACACTCTTGCCCTAGGTTGTTTTGGGCTGTAATTTATCGAGTTCTGTTTAGCACAAAACCTCCATTTAAAAATGTTGAAACCCCTAACACGTTGGCCCTTGCTTCGATCACTTTCTTTCTAGGACTGAAATTTACCCCCTTTCACCTACTCTGTTCCATGTATGGTACTTCTCTTTACCCCCCTTCACCTACTCTGTTTCATGTACGGTACGTCTCTTAAGTAAAAAAAGAAACAAATATATTAAGATGTTGCCAGATATTAGGGACACCTGGTACATAAAGCACACTATCTATACATTTTAGAGAAAATTCACACAGCACCATGTGAAACTGAATACAAGCAAACTGATTAAAGTAAAAAATATTCATTGAAATTTCATTCTCAGATAATTATTTAATTAAAGATGTTTCAATTTTTACTGAGAAAATTTGTCTCCCTCAGCGGGGATCGAACATATTTTATAATGTTTGAGAGCATGCCACTAACAACCAAGACTTTAAAACAGAAAATGCAAAAAAGAACATCTTCCATTCACAAACACCTACCTGAACAATGCACTCAGGAGATGGAGGTCTTGGCAACACCTCAAATCCCATGTCAGCCACTGATGACAACTTAATAAAAGAAGATAACTATCATGTAAAATCTGACTCATTTTCACTACCGTAACATCTTAATCTTACAATATGCGACATTATATATATTCTTACCAGATCTTCAACCTCATGGCTTGGAGAGACTGGTTTTGGAAGAGGATCACATACATATTCACGAAAATCTGGAGACTTCACTTTAACGGAATACGTATCTACAAGCATACTGTAGCTGCAGTCTTTTGTAGGAGATATTTCAGCCTCTTCAAAAGATGACGACCATCCAGCACGACCTACAAGGGAATTTCCTAAACTACTAGCATCACAATCACTAAATTCCTGAGGAGCAGGTGCACATGCTGCGACAGATTCTTCGGTACGAGGTACTGAAACACTGCTTTGGCTCTGAAACTCTGTTTTCTTTAAGGATTTATCAGCAGTATCCTTCACAGCTTTTTTCACATTCTGAGAAACTTGTACATATGTACCATTAGCCTGTTCAAGATTTTTATTTTCCATATTTGTCTCCTGAACAGACAATACACACCTTTCACTATCACAAATGGAAGAAACATTGTCATCAGGATTTACCATCGTACTGGTAGCAAGAATAATGCGAAGTGCCTGATCTTCATCAAGAGCAGCTATATCTCCAAGTCCAGAAACAGGTGTGGATGACATAAGGGTAGGTGTTGGTGCAGGCCTGTAGCTGCAAGGAAATGAAACCTCCAGAGTACTTGCGACATCAACACCTGCTGCCACCGGCCCTGCACGAAGAGGTGGCGTCCACAAACCGGCCATCAAAAGCGGTGCTGGAACCCATGTATTAAGTAAACTTGAATTTGCAGCAACTTGCATATTACAACCTGCTAGTCCATCCAGAAGTCGCTCCGCTACTTCTAAGCGGTCGCTGTCTCTTAAGAAAGCTGAGCGACGATAGTAAGGATGCAAGGCAGAGCCTTCACTTCTCATTGCAGAAAGGTAACTAGGCAAAAGAGACTCATTCAAGGCAAGACGAACCCAAGCACGACAACGCCCGACATCTGTCACAATCTGTGAAAGGCTGTTTACCTAGAAAATAAAAGGATCACACTTTCATTACACTTTTCCAACAGAACTGTCTAATCTATATTTTATAATAGAAACTGCTTAAATTTTAAGTAACCATTATCAGAAGGGATGCAAATGGTTGGCAATAATGTTCAAGTAAGCTCTCCCACCCAGCTGTTCTTTTACCTGTAAAAGGGAGGCCCAATAAATATCACAAAATCATTCTCCAGTCAACCTCACCATCATCACCAGCTTGCACTGTTGGCACCTGACATGATGGGTTTGCTGCTTCACGATGTTATCATATTTGGATTCTGTAGTCTGGAACTGGAATTCATTGGATCAGGCAACCTTTTCCTATTACTGAAGTGTTCAGTATGCTTACTGAACTTACAACAGCTGGTCAGTAGTTAATAGCAGTGTAATTTGATTGTCATTTCCAATTCAGAACAGAGCTTGATGCAAAATATGCATTTCTATATACATCTTTGCATACCACTGTTGTACTGTACTGTCATATGCATGACTCGTGTTAGAATGTTTTATTCTTATTACACACCTTTGACCTCCTATGTTAACAAGCTATATCTGGCCATTGGCTGTGATTTTTCTGTTTACTAGACCATTCTCAGTAGGCCTATATGCTGGTGTCAAAACCCCATCAAGGCTCCAAGTGTCTAAGATATGTGCTACCAGCAAGTCTGGTATCAAGTATGTACCCAAAAATACATCAGTATTTAAGACCTCATAGCCAGTGCCAAAATGCTCTATCTTCAGGGTGAGAAGGCACTATGGAGAGAGAGAGCATTTTCTGCATTTACAGTAGTTAACACTTTTGCCACTCATTGCAAAATCAGTATCTTATAGGAATGCTTCATCTTGTTTTGCAACAAATGAGAAAAACAGGTCTTGACAGTATAATTACTAACAGCATATCTGCCAACTTTAAATTATAAAAAAATTGAAGATTTTCATGCCCCGGACAGGGGGGATTGGTAAACTTTTGATGGAATTTTACTGTAACACATATGCCCTTCCAGAACATATTTTGAACTGTTTTCAAGGTAATAGAAAATGTCTACCATATATCTGAATTGCAATGCTTATTTTTAGATGATAAATAAATCCTTGCATCATGTTACTAAAAAGGTACACAATTCTTGGAGAAAATGANAAACTTAAATGGACACGTTTGATTAAATGAGAGCTAAAGAATTATGAATGTCACTATGGTACTTAATTATCTTGGAAGGTATGATAAAATGTCTCGTCTAATTATGGTGTATATGCATTTAATCAAACTTAATGATTTACAATAGTAGATCTATTTTTCATAATGATACACTGTTTTATGTCCAATCAAGATCTTTTGGGTCATCTTACAGTTTTCGTGATTATGATGAAAATGATTCCATTGGACTAATGCATTTGGCTAACTGTATAGATATTGCAAGCATAAAATTTGAAGGCTTGCTTTAAATCTCACACAATTTAACGTGCATAAAAAGACATTTTACTTTTACTGAATGTAAATGCAAACATTTCAGAATATCAATTGTAATACCAGTCTGCTCAACAAAATAAAGCACGACACACACAGCAATGAATTTTACCTGATTTAAAAGATCTCGATGAGAAAATACCAAAAGCGGTCCCCAGAAGTTAGGCTGAGGTCTGTAGTCTGGGTCACTAGTGAGGGCTAACGACACCCTTTCCACAAATGTGTCTTTCAGTCCATGTATGAAAAATGCTTCTAAAACAATACATAAGGAATGTACAGAGTCACTGCTACTCAGTGGCGGTGCACCTGGCTGTAACTGCTGCCACTCCAACTGAACTTCTTTCACGCTTTCTGAAAGATGTGCTACCAAAGCATCACGCACAATTCCTTCCTTATTGAATCCCTTTTTCATACCACGAAGAAAAGCCTCCATTGTAAGCTCATGTTAACCATTCATCTTAAAGTAGCAATTAGAAAACGCTGATATTTCAGTTTTATTGTGATATAATTTTCTCATAGCTAAATGCAGCCATAAAGTCCACTGTATGAAATAATCCTATTCCACAACCGTTTTCACTGAAGTGAGATGACTGATACTTGAACTAGCACATACATACAGCCATGACACGGTTTCCAAATTAAATTACCACTTGACAAAGCAAGAGGCCCACTAGTTTAGAAGAATGAGTTCTAAGGAATCGGTGATCAGGAACACTAATTCCAATGTTTGTAAAACCCGGATTCAATGATGCTAACAGCGACGAATATCTTCCTAAAGCTATAACTGCTGGGCCAGGTAGAGGGTGCTCTAACAACTCTTTTGAGCCATAATAGTTGGCCCACTGGTATATATCTTCCCATCTTCCCAGTCTTATTGCCACCTATTACATCAAAGAGACACTAAAGCACTGTGATTCTGTGCATTAATTGTATCTGCATGGACTGCTAATATAAAACCTGCTTTTGAATTGACAAACTCCACTGCCTCATCACACATGACACACACTCGCCTTGCTGCTAATCTTTCTAAAACAAATTATTTGGTTCTGGGCTTATATAATTCATCGGTCACGCACTGATAACCACATTCAGCATGGCACCAAATAGGCTCAGGATGGTCAGACACAGAGCAAGTTTCAGCTACACAATCTATGATTTTACTTGCAGCATCACCCACTTCCTGGAAAGAGAAGAGAACCACAGAGTTATATCAACAATAACAGCATTTTAACAAATTTTGACAAGTTCCAATTTGGTTTTCTTTAACTATGAGTATCTCTATTATTCTCACATTATACAACAAATTAAAAAACTCTAGTTACTATGCTACATCTCAAAGCTTCACTATTTGGATTACAGGAAAGGCTAATTAACATTTAACTACCGGTACCACACTGATTATGATTAGTTGCATTGCAAATTTGCACGAAGCCTGTTTATTTTGTTCAGTGAGTTTATAAGTGAAGAATAATCAACATTCAAATCTCAAATATGATTAGGAAACAAAATATGAGGCGTGATCTAATGAAACCCGTTTGTGTCAAGTCACACGCACCACGTCAGGTGAATCGAGATCATGTGTTATGTGGCATGATAGGAGCATAGTACCGTATTGAACATTTGAGAAGGAGTTGGTTGTCCACATGTGTTTTCTTTTTGTCTAGAGGCACATAATCATGGCCGGCACGATTCCAAATCCGCCCAAAGTGGACCAGCGTGCATTATTCAATTTTTAACAGCGGAAGGATGTGGACCGGGTTAAATCCATTGACGAATGAGTGCAGTTTATGGTGAGAAATGTTTGTCGAAGACAACAGTTACAGATTGGGCACACATATTTTGAGAAGGACGTCAGCAAACGAATTATCTTCCACGTCCTGGTCAGGTGCATGTTGTTGCAACTGATGACGCCATTCGGGCAGATTGTCGAAAGAGCTTACGTTCGTTAGCAGATGGATTAGGCAC
The DNA here is from genome assembly GCA_003456935.1 of Machilis hrabei. Taxonomy (NCBI): domain Eukaryota; kingdom Metazoa; phylum Arthropoda; class Insecta; order Archaeognatha; family Machilidae; genus Machilis; species Machilis hrabei. The sequence goes on along the minus strand of KZ870218.1, from coordinate 12,539 downwards.
AGTTCAAAACGTGGTGAAGCATAAACTCCTGTATCAGAAGGTGTGTTCCCAATGGGTTCCACGAATGTTAACCAACCAGCATAAGGAAGAATGCTTGGGTAGCAGTTTCCAACACTTGATGCGAGGGTGACGCGTTCCTGATGCACATAGTGGCTGCTGATGAAAGTTGGTGACACCATTTTGAACCGTCCAGCAAATCCACGAGTATGCAATGGAAGAATGCTTGGGTAGCAGTTTCCAACACTTGATGCGAGGGCGACGCGTTCCTGATGCACATAGTGGCTGGTGACGAAAGTTGGTAACACCATTTTGAACCTTCCAGCAAATCCACGAGTATGCAATGGAAGCATGCTGGTTCACCCAAACCCCCCAAAATTCAAGTCTCAATCTTCAGCTGGGAAGGTGATGCTCACCAAATTTTTTTTTACCATAAAGGGCCTTTGTTGCTGGAGTTCAAAGAGCCTAACATCAACATCAATGAATAGTGCTACACGCAGACCCTAAAGAATCTGTATAAAGCCATAAAGAATAAGCGACCCGGACTGATTTCGTCTGGCGTGATTCTTCCTAATGACAATGCATGTCCGCATGTTGCAGCCATTGTAAAGGTTGCGTTGGCGAAGAAACGGTGGGAAGTTCTGAACCACCCACCCTACGGCCCCGATTTGTCAACACACGACTTCCACTTGTTTGGCCCTTTAAAGAAGGCCCTTAAGGTTTCAAACTGATGATGATGTAAAGGATGTGGTGTTACAGTGGTTCAATGCGCAGCCAAAGTCATTCTTCGCGGACGGTATCCGAAAGCTCCCTCTGCAGTGGGATTCGTGTCTGAATGCCTATGGAGATTTTTTCTAGTGACCACTAATGCATTCCTGTTTCCTTAAATATTGCATTATCTATTTCTGTAACAATTTTTTGTGTAGGCCTAAAATTTCATTCCAATAAATACATGGTCTTGAACAGGTTTCCTTTGATCACGCCTCATACTTCTGAAAACAAATGGAAGCACACTCATATTTGTATAACACTGATATATAAATTTCCAACATTACAAATGTTTTGTGTCTATTATATTTACACATAGAAGCATCTGAGAAAAGAGCAGATCATGCTTAAATACTGACCAAACGCGTAGAATACACTATCTTCGGTTAGCCCATCATTTAAAAAAACTATTTTCTTAAAATTAAAACTAAATTCAGCATCCAACATAGTGGTGTACTGATTCAATTTATCTA
>KZ870216.1:43699-55563 GCA_003456935.1 Machilis hrabei | reverse complement strand
TTTTTTTATGAAGGTGATATTTCATTAGGTTTAAACAACCCCCTCTCCCCTTGCAGGGTAATTACGATTTTTCGTATTTGAAGGTTGGCAGGTCTGGAGTAAGGTAAGAAGCTTGCTTTTTAATATTATATTTTTGGAATATGTAAGAAAAGTTCACCCCGGTGGATAGCTATGGCATTGTTAAGAGGCTCATAGAAGGTATAATATGTATGGTGGAAGTTGCTTAGCCTTCTCCTTTTTGAAATCAAATCTCATATTTTTTTGTGTATTACCTTGCATTAGTGAAGTCTTCAATTATATATTATCGTTTAACAGTACGGAGGAACAGGATGCATTTGTAATTAAGCTACCAGCAGCCAGTGAAAGTTGTTCTTAAGAAAACAGATAGATATGTTTCTATCTGTATTATGTATCTTGTGATTTCATGAACTACCTGTGTAAGTAGAAATAGATTTAACAACTGATTGATTTCAATAAAATTAATGAAATGACATCTAATATTTTGTTCATTGAAAGTGGACGTCATAATAAAAAGTAACTGAAGCACAATAAATGAATGATCAACTTTGGCAGTGACAATGCTTTGTTCGTCTAACTATACCTGTAACTGCCTCATCACTTGCTTAATTAAATCAAATGACATAGACTGTTTCAGAAAAATGATTGCAGATTTTACAGAAATGCCTTATAAAATGTGCCAAATGTGGGGATCGTTGAAGTCAGATTTAAAAAATGGTAGGCTATTTTTTCCCTCTGAAATAGCCAAATATGTAGATAATTAGCAGTAGGGCCTATATGATATTTTATTTGAAACACATCCATGTCACCTTCACAGAGACAACTTCCATACTTGCTCCAAAACTCTGTAACATTACATTTGTATGGAAGTCAGACATTCATTTTCCTTTCTAATACTTTTCATGGTACCTCTTTTCATTTTAGATCTTTCTTCAGCTATGTAACTATTGGAAGTGCATTCAGTAAGTAAAAGATTAAATCATATATTTCCTTAATATGCTGTAGCTGACAGTTTTTGTAGGGATTATAAATGTATTGTTTTACTGGACTTTATATAATTTGACAAACCAGATCCAGTCAAATTAGTAACCTAATTTTATCCATTTTGAATAAACGCAATGCAGAACGTATAAAGATGTCCCACAAAGCCTTAATTTGTCCGGATTATTTTCTCAAAACTCGTACATAAAATGGGTTTTATAACCCCAAAATATTTTATTATAGCCAGAACGTTAGCCATTACATTAGTTTACCATTCTATGTAATCACCCTTGGAACTGAGGATCACCAGCTTTTGTATTTTCTTGTCATACACGTTTTTGAGCTGAAGAAACAAATGATAGTGACTTGTTTGAATTGTTCCAGAATCCAACATTTTGATGTGAGGTTTAAAGATGCAAAGCAAACATTGCCAGTTGTAGGTTGTTTTTGCAGAAACCCATTAATTGGTGCCGTGTTTGTAATTTCAGGGTGAACCTGATTATTGGATATTCATACAAGGTCTGTCTTGGCTGCAGCCCTCAATTGTTCAGTCTCCTATAAAAGAAGAATGTCCACTTACAGACACGGAAAATTTGACAAGAAGGGAAAAAGCTTCACTTTGGCTGCTCAACAGGTAATCAGCATTTGTATGTGTAATGTCATAAATCATTTTCACTTGAGAAAAATTAAAATGAAAGTTTTGCTGTTTTCCCTTGTACCTTCTTTTTTATTTAAAAAAATGACAAACTTGTGATTTTAGTTTAATGTTTTGTTGATGTTGATATTGACAGTGGTAGTGATGGGTATCTTATGCTGAGTTTATAAAATGCATTTATCAACGGATATGCAGACAGATTAACAAATTTGTACCCCCACTCATAAAAATATATCATTTGGAAAGAAAGCGACTTGCTGCCATCTGAAAAGCTTATTATGAATTGAGGCTGGTGGTGGAACAATTGAGTGTCATAAAATTAATACTTACCTTCACCAATTCTCTTCAAAAACTGTTGGTGGTCATTTGTTATTTTTGTGATTCATATGGATTTTAACATAGAGGTGACTATAATTTAACCAGCTGTCTGGAAAATGCATCTTGGTTCTTCATCTCATCCTCGACTTGGATGTTACNTACTCTCTNTCTTTGATAAACAACTGGAGAGAAGGATAGTAAAGACAAAGCAAGAATCAACATTAATATTCATCATCTAGAGAAAGAAATGTACACAGTGTTCGAAGTTCATAACTTGTAAAGCCATCTACATCTGCATTGGAGGTGTCTCCGTTAGTATTAGCATATTNTATATACCTCACCATTAATGATTAGCTATCTATCTACACAGTCCAACTACTGCCCATATACGAGGTGCTACCCAGAATTTCCGAGAATTTGCTCATAAAAACATGAATACTTACGTTAACTCCTAATATCCACCATCACCTTCAAAGTAGTCACCCTGGGCTTGAATACAACGATTCCAGCGATTTTCTTAGTTTTGGAAGCACTCACGGAAGTCTTCCGGCTTCAGTGTGTTCTGCATCTGCTGCGATTCCGCTTGGATCTCTTTAATGGAGTCAAAACACCGCCCTTTCAACCAGAGTTTCATTTGTTAATTTTTTAAATGGCTGATTTCAATTTTTACAACATCCCAGAATTTAAGCATCCTATTACTGATTTTCTATGCATTAGAGTAATTAAATGCTGCTCAACGTTTTGTTGTGTTTAGAACAGATTGAGAGAACTTTACCATACAATCAAATAGGAAGTTGTTTTTGCCACCCATAGCTCTAGCCAGAGTAACTTCTGAAACGGGTGGTGTTTCCAGATGAACGTCATGTCTTTTCTGCATGCATGTTTTTGGCGCAGAAAAATGTGTATTTCTTGTTTACAACAATGTTAACTCCTTAAATCTGATGTGAAACTACCTTTTCTTTCCATTTTCTGATGCTACAATTCTTGCAATACTCTCCTTGTTTTGTTTTTAAAATAACCTATTCTTTTTTTTTTTTACACTAATCACAGTCATTTGCAATCTATCAAGGTTGTTGTAATGCTTTTCCATATGTCACACTTTTATTACATATTGTATTGTTTATCTTCTCTTTCTCAAAATTTACATTGTATTGCATTGTTTCTGTTAATTTAATCTCATGCTTTTTTTAGTGCCCCACCCACAGCTTTAAACAATAACTTCTTTCCTTATGTATTAACATCTTTTTTTTCCCCTCTCTTTTATATTTTTAGGTATTTTTTTTGTCATACTTCCTTTCCAAAGCTTACTCTTTTCCTTTTAGTAGTTTGTCTACATTTTTTGTTTTATTCTTTTCTATGAGTGCAGTCTTATTTGTTAGTCAGCTCTCACACCAAAAGTCTTGGGTTCAATTCCTACACAAGACTGACTGTTGTGATAGCCTTTGTATCAATGTCTGTGATTCTGTCATTGCCTTGTCATCTCAGTTAACCAATACAAGTACTGTTCGTTTGTTATTGTGAAATGACCTATATGTTGTCTCGGGTGTGACATTAAGTCTTTATTTTTTTTTCTCTTGGTGTGCATTGTTGTTATCCTTAAGATGTCTGTTAGTTCTAGTTCTTTTCTCACTGCACCCGACTATCCAGATTAAAATAATTAGCTTTTTATATATATTTTATATTGCTAGTGGCTTAAGTATTCAGAATTTCATTTAAATTCGTTAATCCACTATTTGGAAATGGATGTTTTTAACTTTAACGACTTTAGACACACAATTAGAGCACACCTGACGGTTGCTCGCAGCGATTGGAAAATCGCCCCTTCGAGTGTGATAGTGTATTTTTAGTCTTTTACCTGGCTGACTATACCAACACAGAGGAAGTGAATAGTTTAAAGCACATAACTTCAAAACAAATAGTTTATTTTCTTGACCACAGCAATACTTCAAAATCAGATAAAGCGAAATGTCAAATTCCACAGTATTAACAACACTTAACTTTGTGGTGGGAGTCAATCGAAGTATAAACATATTGATCAAAGGTTTGATTTTCGACTGTAAAACCAAATCCAAATGGCTTATTGACTTCTTTGTTAGCGTCGAACCCAACGGTGCGTAAATCGAGACGAATATCCGGCGACCATTCAACTCTTCGCTACCCTGTAGCCCTGAGCGAATCGCCCCAGATGCTCTCTTTTGCTTCAATAGGACTAACAGCTATGTCTTAAGGTAGCAGACACGTTGAACACTAAAAGGCAGCAGTGTATTGTTTTTTCCCAACAGTAATAAATGCAATTCATAAGCACTCTGAATGTCTCTTAACTTCACAAAAATAAAAAAAGGTCTTAACAAAACTGAAGTTAAACTCACGTAAACTTGGATCTTCAAAAAGTTAAAAGAGTAAACAAAACTTCAAATGTTCGTAGAAAATTCACACGCACCACGCAGAACATAAACACAATAATAAAACGTCACAAACTTGAAAATGTAAATATGTTCTTTCGACTTACGATGATCTCATCATCACTGTTTATAAGAAGAACAAGCAATCCTTCAACGTGAACTAATTCAATACTATTGCAGGAAAAAACTTTCTACAAATTTATTACATCTTCAAGTGTGCTTAACAACACAACACTTGACTAAATTGCTTTTAACTTTACTTCTAGACAAGTACTCCAACATTTAAATTAGGAGCTAAATTACCACTGTCGACTTACTAATATTATAAAATTTCAAGAAACAATACAAAACGTGTACACTCCTTTGTACCTCTGAGTCTTCTCCCTCTTTTATAATATTCAAATAACACTATATAAAGGTTTCCTTATCTCTAAACTCATGACAAACAACAAAAGCGATTTCCAGTGTAGGTAGTGGCAGCACAGGTTGCATAACAGGCAGGATAAGGGGCAAACTTAAATAAATCCTTTATTTGTCCCAAAAATCGATCAAAACTGAAAAGTAATCCTGTCAATACATACTGCCTCTTAAAGTCAAATGGCCCACACCTCTTTGCATTGCTTCTAGCACTTTTATATATTGCTTCTCCATATACAGTTATTTGTTTCTTTCCATAAAATTCTAGGTATTGCATACCTTGAAATAACTTGCATTTTTTCTATTCCTGTTTCCATTTTCTAAATTCCACGTATATCAAGACGTAATTTCTACATATAACTAGGTATACATTTTTCTTTCTTACTGTTTTAAGAATCAAGTTGTAGGTTTAATGTGATTTGCATTAATATGGAAATTGTAGATTGGTATATTTTATACAGTAGGCTACATGCAATAGAGAAAAACTTCCTTTGCCATATTAATGTATATTTATTAGAAAAGAGAGGCAAACAACTTTAGATGGAACAGTATACAATGGCCAGTGGATGAGTCATGAGCAAGCAATGTGAGTGATTGGAGTATAGTCGCCTGGGATTGACTTGCTGAGTGTGTAAGGTGACAAATTTCCTTCTGATATATCTTTGTTGATTGGATCTCTCAGTCTTAATGGAAATATGTAATTAAGAAGTATTTAGTATTTTATCCTCACCATTATGGACTTCATTCAGTTTATACATAACATTTGTCTCTAATCTGGAAATGCATTTTGCTTTAAACTTACCTTTGCCATTGTTAGGGAAATTAATAGTTTTTTTACCATTGTAAATGAAGAATAGATTAGTGAGCATTTAAATTATAAGTTGTATATAGCCCGGCATGTTTTTCATAATTAAACGTATCCCTCCTTTATTGTCTTCCAGTTTAGAAAGACATAGTTTGTCCGACCGATTATCGTGGTTGCTTTCTGACGGAGAACATCTTCGCTCTTGTTATGAGGAATCTGCATTTCTGTGCCAACACTCGTACAGTGAAGCCCTGCTTGTTTGTCTGAGAGCAGTGGAACAAAATGTCCCTGCTCTTTTATGTGAAATTAATCCAGTTTTGGTAAGAAGTGCTTTTATCAATTTATGACACTACTTTGGGATTTTACTTATTAGGTTTCGGGATGCATTGTATGCAGGGTTCGAAAATATCATGATATTTAAATATCAAAATATCAGATATTTATGATATATATCAGAGGTGTGATATATATTGCTATTAAAATAAATACATTGTTTTAATTCCATTTAGTTTTGTTCATATCAATATTATTTTATATTATTAGTCAAAGTAGCCTATTTAGTTTAGGTTTTAATTAATAAGCTATAGTGATTTGTATGTTACTACTACAGATTAGTTGAAATACAAACATAAAAACAGTAAATAACAAAGTACTTTAATTTTTTCTTGGTAATTCATCAGTTTTTTAGTTTCCATTCCATTCAAATGCAAGGTTACATTTATACTAGTGTCATTAATTAAGAATATATAACCATAAATGATATAATTGTTTCAATAAAGCACACAAAAATAACTAGTGGTGGGTCGAAGGTTTACTGTCGAACCGAACTGAACCGAACCCTAAGGGTTCGGTTCGGGTTCGAAATCGAACTTTTTGATAAGTTTGGTTCCGGTTCGCGAACTTTTGCGAACCCGGGTTCGAATTTTAAAATTTTACAAAGGAAGTTTTTGTTAGTGGTGGGTCGAAGGTTCGTCTGTCGAACCNNNNCTAAGGGTTCGGTTCGGGTTCGAAAGTCGAACTTTTTGGTAAGTTCGGTTCGGGTTCGGTTCGGATGCAAAAACCAGGGTTCGACCCACCCCTAAAAATAACATTTAACAGTAAATCAACTCGGTCAAGGGTCCTTCAAGACAGTCAAAATTGTGCAGAAGCCTCACCTTGCATAAATTCATCCATCGTCATATTTGTATTTCCACAAAAATAATGTGTTAATGCCTGTTCTACAGTGGTGACAAAATCCTAATCCCAATAACTGGCTCCCGAGAATTCAACTTCCGGTTTTAAGGCAGACGCAAGGAGATACAGAAGCCTAAGAAACGAAGTTCACCTCCCAACATCTTGCGTTTTCACAAGGGCAGTCAGCCAATCAGCGGTCGTTAATAACTATAAAGCAGCGAAAAGCAGGAACGTCGGGATCTGACAGGCAACAGTCGCCATACTTATGGAGTCAAAGGTTGAAGCACCACAAATACCAACCCAAAGGTTTGTTCTGTTTGGCTTAACAGAAGCCGAATCTTAACTATTTATGGGTGACTCTTCTGTCAGGATTGGGATTCGGTTTCTGTCGCCATTATAGAATGGGCATAATAGAACTGAATATAAAATATGAAAGAATTAGCTATGTTCAGATTTATAAGGAAAAATTCTAAAATTTATCGCATATCACAATATTTATATATTGATACAGTGTATATATCATAATACATTTCAAGATACATATCCTCGAACCCTCATTGTATGCAACATTTACAAATGACAATAGTTTTGTTCTCACAATGGTTTAAGTTCCATTTCTTGTGAAAATAGAATTGTGTCACATGAAATTAAAGAAATGTTACTTCAGATTTGATGAATCCAGATTGGTGGTATTCAAGCTCTTGAGAGGATGACTTTAGTTAGGAGATGTGATCTTTCATTGGAAGGCACAAATTATTATTTAGTATACTTGGTACTCAATTTTATTTGATTAAAAGTGAACTTTGACTTTGCTAAATGGCAGCTTGAACTGTGTAGAAATAAAAGTCAAACTTTCTAAACATATACTGTATACGTTTGTACATGGCAACCATATTTCAACGGAGTTGCTTTAAATCAGTGACAGCATTCAGTAAAGTAAAGAACAGTTTTGGTGTTCACACTAAACGACTTTTTAAGATATCATTTGTGCTGTAGGTAGGCAGATAGCTTGTCGTGTAGTCCTACCAATCCTGCAGTTTTACTGTCAGCTAAACTTCAATGTTTGATTATTAAATATGGGTAATGCTTTTATAACATAACTAGCCTATATTTTTTTGTTCTACATAACTACAATATTTATTACCTTCAAAGTACCCCATGTACGAGTGAACCTGTTCTCTCTCCTCGCCCATTATTGGAATCACCTTCAGCTCCTTTGCCATTGCATTTGATACCTTCAGCATTTTAAAAACAAGTTACTGTTAAGACAGGTTTTAGTTTTCAAAAAACATGGAAGTGGCAGAGCGAGTACTGTAGGTATCACAATTTGTGCACAATAAAGTAAGAATGTGATGGCACATTGTACTGATGAGAACCTAAAGTGCAATATTGCCACTTGTCCAGTGTTTTTATCTTACTGGCTTCATTGCATAACAGTACTAATTGTTTGTCTTTCAGGCATAAATTCATAGTACACAGTACTTTTCGTGTCAAAAAGTGTGATTAACCTTCCATTCATATCTGAGTTTACTTTCCTTTTTTTTATCTACATCATTCTTCTCCTGTTTGCAGTTATTGTGATTCGATCAATTCCAATTTATTGTTATTCTAGTTCAGTGTTGGTCTGTTTCATTGCTATTTCCATTAAGATTTAATGCCATTCCAGTTAGGTGTTATTCTGGTTGAGTCTTAATCCTTCAGCGCTGTTTCTGTTTGTCATTAATAGCATTCAGTATTATTCCAGTTGAAGGCATTCTGATTCAGTGTTATTCATTTTTGGGTTTATTCCCTTACCCATCACATATAGTCTTGATTACCGATGGAATAGTTAAGATAAACTTGCTTCAACATAGAGATAGCCTTAGTGCTGCTATTCCTGTGCACTTCATGCCCTTTCCTTTGGTTTCCATGATTCTTTAAATGGTTTCTTTTAGTAATGTATATTGACCAGTAAAAGTGAAAAGAAGTGGTTGATTGATGAAGGTTTAATAAGAACAAAATGTTTGTTTTCAACATACTTGTGATTATACTCTTGATTTTCATGTACTACTGATCTAAGGGAAATTGGTAGTTGTCATTTGCACAATGAAAGTGTGTTAAATTTTTTTTTTTTTTTTCAGTATGTTCCATGCTGGAAGTCAAAAGTCTTTGTGAAATCGCATAGACGATGTTCATCATTCCCAGAGACTCCATATCACAAATGGAATTATACAACGGAAGATGCTAGCAAGAACTCGCAACAGAATGTTAGTGTGTGCGAAACTGTTCAAGAGGCCTCCGCGAGAACTACTGAGACGAGTAGTGCCACGGCCATGTGTGGAGAAAAGCATGAACAAAATGTTTTATCACTAATTGACAAAAGTGAGCACTTGCCAAGTGAAACAAAACCACAGAAGGGTATTCTTGGAGATACTGAAAAATGGCGCGATGGCGGTAGTCAGCTGTGCCCCATTCGCCGAAGTTGTAGTTTACCATTGTTGTTAGGCCTTTCGACTTATTACCCAGATGCATCAGCAGTGGAAAAAAGGAGATTAACTTTAAGTCTCGGCACACCACTAAGACGTCCCGCGCATTTAGCAAGAAGCTCAAAAGACACTTCTGTGTTATTGTCCAATAAAACATCTAAGTTAAGCATAGTCTCAGCTGACAATAATTGTTTTGGTTCCGATAAAGAAACAATTATTGACACTTTAACTTCAAAACCTAGTACTAGTTCAAGTGACAATAAAAATAAGGTTTCGTCAAGTATTCTTATAGTTGATTATGGCACAGTTTCCAAAGCTGCCGACAGTAAGACTGGTACCGTTAAGGTGTGCACAGGCGAGCCCAAAGAGAAATGTAAGACTTATAATAACAGAGCAGACAATCATAAGTCTCCTGTAAGTGTTTCAAAAGTTAAGCAGAGAAACAGAACTCAAAAACTACAGGAAGGCTCCAGTCCTGTGATAGTAAAGAAACTCAGTGAGGGCTTGGTAGCAACATCTAGTCTAGACCCCAAAACCAGTGAGTGTTTAGTGTGTGAAGAGGAGATTGGTAGCTCGTCCGATACCAGTTCACAATCTAGTACGCCGACGCTGAGACCGATGTCTAGGCCGAGACCCATTCCGCCCTCTATTTTGCCTTTACAGTCGCCAGCAGTGGTAACGAAGAAAAGTTTTTTGGAAGGGGGATCTAGCAGTGTTGTTCCTATGACTGTGGGCCTGCATCCACGCCCTCATAAGGGTCAGTCTCTGGCCAGTTTTTTGTCTTTAGCTCAGTTCTCGAGTACAGCGGCTGAGCTCGACCGAGAAAATGCACATTTCAGCGTTTCTGAAGCTATGATTGCAGCTATAGAACAGGTAAGTTGGTTTCATATATTGGCTATATTTTTTATTTTTATTTTATTTATGAAGTATCTAGGGGCCTACTTGAATATCAGGGGATGTAATTTGTACTCTGGGCCAACAAGAAATGTCTGAATGGCATGTTTTTCATGTGATGTTATGCTGTCTTGATTTCGGTATTAAGAATTATTGCACATATGTAATATTAAAATAGTGGTATTTTAATTTTACTGATAAATGTCTCAACCATAAGTGGGTATACAAACTTGAGATCTTCGACACCTTAACCCTTTCGTTAATGTATATGTTGCTTTGCAATGTTTTCTGTGCCTTGTGAAGTGACTGCGTGGACATCGGTTAGCTTAGATATTGGCTGTGAGTAGCTCGTGTTTTTATTACAATGTAGAAATTACATCAGGCGTGTGGGCAATATCTAAACTGTGGTGCATACAATGATTTTTGCTTGTTCTCAATATCATCCTTTTACCAAGCTTTGTACTGTGTGTCTGCATCACTACTAATACCTCTCCTTCATATTTGGTTGTAGTTAAATCACAATTTATGTTACATTTGTAGTCACTATGTCCTCGCATCAAAATACTTTCCGACGTGTAGTTTTGCTGCATTTACTGTATTAAAAATAGAAGTCCATTGAGTGTATAATCTGTGTTTAACTGGAAATTATACCTTGTATTCAGTTACTCAATTATTGGACATCAATTTTTCTTTAATGCTGCATCATTATGGAGGGAAGTGTAGTGTGCTACTTTTTCTGTGTTTGTTTGATANTAATGATCACAAATGTAATGTAAACTATGTGCATTTTTATTGTTTTTTGTTAGTTTTGTAATGATAAATAATAACCAATACTGATATTTGTTTATCCTTTTAAGACTTTTCTAGTAGCAGTATATTACAGATGAATAACATTTAAAAAAAAAGACTTAAGTCAGTGCGTTTATTATTTTGTGAAACAAGCGTGACTCCTGTTTTTGTCATGTGTTATTATAGAATAAGACAAGTATCACATATTAATGTAAAAATAATATATAGATGAAGCCGAAGTTATGTAATTTGGTAATTAGGCACTGTGTGTCTCTTACCTTCATTGTTCTGGTCCATATTTATCACTAGAAAAATTATACTTAGAAATTACAGAAACTGTCCATTATTGTAATACTTGCCAATACACTAATATCGGTTGATACTGACTATAATTATCAATATTATTATCTTTACTACAATAATATTTAGGGTCTTGAAAGTCGAAAGTGTGTTAATATTGAATTTTGTGTTACTGTTATTTGATCCAACTTCATTCTCACTTTAAACTTTGATCCCGTTTGACTTCGTTTTATGTTGGCTCAAGTCTGACACAGTTTAAAGGTGGGTGTAAACTATTTTGTTAAGATCAGAGTTTAATTTGTGTGTCATTTCAGAGTCCAAAGTTCAACTTGTAATAAGTTCAGCTAAACATTTTTGAATTCTTTCACACCTGATTTTGTGTTACTTTGTCACCTACAAAAGTGATGATAGGTATATTGTTTTACATTGTGTCAATTTCACGGTGCCAGGGTTAATTAACTAGGGGAAGATGGGGGAATAAGATACAATTGGGGTAATAAGAAACATACAATATTCACACAGCCTGCAGCTTTAACCCAGAGTCTTCCTTACTTTTTGCTGAAACTTATATTTAACTGCTTTTATGAAAAAAATTTCAACTCGTTATTGTTAAATTGCACAAGTAGAAAAAATAATGTTTTTTTTTT
>KZ870216.1:636-19340 GCA_003456935.1 Machilis hrabei | reverse complement strand
AAGATGGAACATATAATTTAGGGATGAAATCTACCAACACTCTGACACCAGCTGAGGATTTTCTAGTTAACCAGGTTGCCATGTTCAATGGACCTGGATTGCATTTNGCGAGATCATCTGTACAAAAACCATTTTTGATAGCAAGCGAAATGCTCAGTAGATACTGCTGACCCTTACTCAGTGCACTTTGTTCTATGGAAGGTAGTTCACAATCAACATCTTTGAAATGAACGAGTGGGAGTTCCTCACAGCCCTNAAATAGCAGATTCAAGCAATATTCGTGTAAACAAGGTCACAAACATAAATTTGTCGGCCTCATTGACTGGAGAAGTTGATAGGTCACGTCTCCCCCTGTGCTCGACTCAATTGTTTCAGACACACTTAAAGACAAAGATTTACTTTCAAAATGGACTTCAAATAATTTCCCTTTCATATGCAAGCAGTAGAGCATANGGTAAAGCTTGTCACTCTGTCAAGGTCTTTGATGCACAGGCCAGAGATGGTTTCATTACATCTGTGCTGCAATCTTATAGTGTGATGCCTGTGCGTGACACAAGGGTGACGTCTCAGTAAACACGATTTTGACACTTAACACCTGTGTGTGACCATTTTGACCTGCTTTAGAACAAATTAACCGATCGTAACTCTTTAATGCCAGGTAAAGAGCAACTTTGAGGTATTATTGGATAGGCAACAAAGGTAGGGATGTTGGGTTGAGCTAGAGAGGAATTCCTGTTGCAGCCACCTACACATGGTGAGTTCTGACTTGTTTTACTGAGCCAAGAGCTGCACATGTCAAACATACTTATAGGATCAACAAGCAACAATACTTAGGATTTTCAGACATATAAAATAGCATTTGTAGCTCTTCCAAATCACTTAGTTATGTACAGCATATTCAAAATCTAATTAGTCAGTGTTCAGAAGTCTGACACTACCAATTACATTGTTCAGTTACTTTAAATTATTACTTTTTTTAACCTAATTTTAAAAAATTCAATGCTCTTGCTGGAACAGAAGATATTTACTGATAGAAATGAGATTTTGCACATTTATCTATGTTGGCAATGCAAAGCTTTCACGCACTAAGGCCAATTGCGTGCACTTTAGTGTTTTTTGGCCACCCTGTAAATTTTACTGTTTTTACCAAATTTCCGAATTTCAAGGCTCTTGCTGAGACACAAGATATTCATTGACAGAACTAATATTTGTGACATGTGGTTGTGTTGGCAAGACACAATTTCCTCTCACGAGGGCCAACCACTAGCTGCACTGTCAATTTTTGTTATGCTAATAAATCAAGCAGAGTTTGTACAAGATGAGTATATTTGTTATTTCATAGTGCTGTTAATACATCTGAAGCACTTTTCAATTTGATGACATTTAAGAACCAAATACATTTTTGGGGTATTATACATATTTATTTTTACTTACCTGTTTTCTTTGTTCTGGTTTAAGCCTGCGGGAAAAAATTGAAAGTGAACGTTTCCACATGTGTATGGATCCTGAACTGTACTCGCTTCATGAACTGGCACAAGTAAGATCTGGAGAATTGCCTAGTCGTTTGAGAGACCTAGTAGCTTCTGGATATCAGCACACTTCGTCTTGTGAGGTAAGTAAGGTGCATCAAATTCCATATCACTAGAGATGAAGTTTTGAAGCAAATATTTTTCTAACTTGTAGCATTTATTTTNATGATTTTAGCATTTTTGTAGTATTAATTTTTAACACAACACAATAAAAATCCATATTGTTAATGAAATTAAAAATAATAAGCTTAAACACAACCGTGCCAAAACACATTGAAGACATTGTCACTCGAAAGCTACAAATATCTGTCTGTAAATTAATGATTGATTTTGAACAAACAAATTCTTTAAGATATGATTAAAACTATACATTTACTCTAAAAAACTGCTGCTCAAATTAGTTGCAAAGCAATGGTTAGACACCGTCTTCAAGACGTTGTTAAACCAACCTTGCTCGCACCAGTTTAATATTAGAACAGACTTAACGGTTAAATATGGAACTACGTGGTACTGTGCTTTGGTGGAGACATGCACCAACTACTTGCACATATAGAGAGAACAATAGCCTTGAAGTTAATACATCAGCAAATAATTATTAATTGACATAATTAGCCAATGTTTAATAAATAAAAACTAAAATAGTAAGGTTGTAATTTCTACATAATATTGAATCTTTTATTAGAACAGCCCTATAGGCTTTGAGTAACAAGTCTCAGAGACCGAGTTCATGCTGGCAGCAACTTGGTCGAGGTCAGAATTTTGTCTTTCTGAGACGGCCGAGTGGTCTAAGGCGCGCAAACATCGCTAGCATGGACTGGAGATGGTTTCTTAGGTCCTGGGTTCGAGCCCCCGTCTGGGTGAGGAAATTTTCTCAGTGAAACTAAACCAGCTTTAATGCATAAAAACTAAAATGTTACTTCAAGAGACCCGGTACTGAAAATATAGGACTCATTTCGATTATGGAGTGAGCTTAAATTAAATAAAAACATTAAGAGTANGCCTTGGGTGCACATTTGCTCATACGTACTACCTACAATTGTGATTAAGCAGTGATTGAAGAAATACAAATATTTAAGCACTTGTGTCAAATCGTTTTTTTAAATGCTAAAAAACTTGAAACTTTTCAGTAATAAGCAGTACACAGAAAATCGTATGATTAACTATGCGCTCTTTATTTGTTAAATTACCACAATAATCNCAAACCTTACACCANAAACATTTATTTTAGGTGTTGAAATATGTTATTTTATTAACGAATCACCAGAATATTCANGAAATAGAAAGTTAAACAACGATTAAACCACCCTCAGAGCAATACCTAAAAATAGCCATCAAAATGTTCAGTTTAGACAAACTCTAAACATCAATTTGGCTTAAAAATCGTTTTTGTAACACAAATCAATGTTTAAACAATGTGTAGTTTAGACAGTGTCTAAAACACATCTTTGCAATCCACCCTATGTAGGGAAACCTTGCAATGATATGTCAAAACTGTAAGATCTGATTATATTTTGTATATATTCCACTGATATTAGACACAAAGTTGTATTTCATGTGAATATAACAAGTGTTACCAAAGTGCAAAAAATAACATGATCTACATGTAGTTATGGTCCTTGAAAGTGTGTTGTAAAATTTTCAAAGAATAAAAGTAGTTCTAAAGAAATGTTTATTAGTGCATGAATGGCCTTAAAACCTTTAGTAATATACCATTTCCCCACTTATAATTACGACTGATTTATTTGCCTGCAGCACGTATATCAGTCATCCTTAGAATTCCTCTTAGCGTAGTATTTTTTTTTTCACGTAACTTTACCAGAAACNCCCACTTCACACTGAATGACCTGTACTGTAATATGTCCAGAAAATTGCATATTGTCCTTTGTTTATATGAGTGTAGTAAGTGTGCATCCGTAACAGCAAAAAGTGTATTAAGTTTAATGATGCATATTTGTACTTTACTACATTCTGCTTCCAGAGATCTGATCGAATTTCTATTTCTTCTGTAGCATTTTGGAGACTTCTGTGTCAGAATCTGAAAATGATTTCAGTCTGGAGTGAGAAGAAACAGTTTATCCTTATTGTGTTTGCCAAGTTACAGGTGTTTTAAGGTACCACAAATGAATGAATTGAAGGATAAAACAGATTACAAAACCAGAAAAATGAGGAGATGTTTGTCCTGCAGTCCTAGGAGGCTTCTATAATACATAATCTGGCATCTGGAAACAAGCATAAACCAGGCTTTTGGCTTGAGTGGCACTTAAATGTCATTTTTGCTAAAGCTATTTTTGTTGGACTTCAATTTCATATATGTTAGATTCACTTTGATACCTTTTTTAACAGTTTGAAAATAAATGTCTAAAATTCAGGTCAAATTTGCCCTGATTCTATTTGTTTTCTTCCATCTTCCCAAATTAGCTTTAATGTTGTTTGACTTGTACATAACATCCGCATAACTAAGGGTGTTCATCTCTGTTGCAGCTTTGTCAGGCGCGTGGATTTCTGTGCGAGCTGTGTCGCAGTCCCGACATAATTTTTCCTTGGCAACTTGGTTTTGTTCGTCGTTGTACACGATGTGGGGCATGTTTTCATGCAGCTTGTCTTAAATCATCATCTCCTGACCCTTGTCCACGGTGTAAGAGACTTGAACAACGTCGCTCAAAGGATAAAGATTGAGTCCAGATATTTTAGATTGTTATATTAATGTTAATCGTCAGATATAGAGGCAAATATTTTTATAACTTGTATTTATGTTGTTACTAGTGTAGCCTGTTGTTCACATCTATGCTTTGAAATATAATTGTATACTAAATAAAATTTCATTTATTTTACCTTTTTACGCATAATTTCCTGGAGTAGTACGTAATTAAGAGTTGGAATGTTCATAATATATATATTGCTGAAAAATTTCTTCAAATTTGTTTTAGTTGAATAAGCACATGGCCACATCAAGGATTTAAGAGAGATCATGAAAAGGTAAAGGGAAGGTGACTGACTAATGATGTTTGTCTATTCTTGAAATTACTATTTGTCATGGGTCAATACCCTAATTACTGCCAAGTGAATGTGTCTTGTTTATTTTTATATATTAATTTAACACCTTATTTTATGATAAATATCACTAAATAATAAAAATATTGGTTCGGTAGTTATTGCTCTTATTTTAAGAACCTGTAATATACTATTATTCTACAATTTAAATAAGGGACCAGGAAATATCGGTTTTAGTGAAACTGATTTGGTACCGGTTTTTCAAATGTCGTTACAACACTCATTTCAACTTTAGAAAAAAAGCCTTTTATTCGGCCCTCCCCAATGTGCAGTGATGCCAGCCAGTATTATAGGTAAATCAGATTTTCTATTTTTTTAACTTAATTAATTTAGGCTTTCGAGTATTAGTCTGTACATTTCTTGTAAGTTAAAAATGTGCAAGTGAATATGCTGGAGAGATATATTTTTATGCTGACGGAAAAGCAAGTTTTTTTTAAAGCATGAGATACCATTGTTTTTGTAACTTTAAGTAGTAGCACATTTCTAGTAGTGAGCAAATTCAATTGAAATGTTTGCTTNGTGTAGCTTCTTGTAGTCGAAAAAGTATATTTTAAAAAGGCAGTTTTTATTTTGGAGAAGTCACAAGGAGTGGGCAGTTACTTTTTAACATCACATTTACAGCCAAATTGCTCAGCACGGTTAACCAAATTGTAGTGTATCTCTGATGCGTGAGAAGTAGTGATGGTATGGCGAATGACAAGTAATGACGTTCGTTGTAAGTACCAAGGCTCCTAGCTGTTATAACTTATTTGGTCAAACTTGTTACGACCACATTGTTCCAATTTATTATAATTCAATCTTTTTTCCTATCAAAAAAGGGAGCTCAAAAAACTTGCCTGACTTGTATGTGTGCTCAGAGATTCAAAGACAAGCTATGTCACATGAAAATAATTCACAGGACTTAGGTGCTTTTAATAATTCATATTTGGAGTTCCTTTTCAAGTTTTAATGATTTTCTAGAGAATGCAACCGTTTTTGTTATCCTAACACAGAATATTTTTTTTCCCAAATGTAGTGACATTATTAAGTACTACATACCACTTCTTATTGTAATTTTATTTCAAGGGCTTTAAATATTACAACATGAAAAGCCATTCAATAATGTTATATATCGCTGTTCCGGAAGAACGGACACAACTGCAAAATTGAGTCGTTTCGAGTTACATGCGTCACTGCTCACAGAAATACCTAATACATCCAATAGAACAATCACACAATTGTAGTAACACTCCGGGCCGCTAGAGGAAGTTGCGTCGTTGTTGAATAGCAGATTTTTTATATCATGCTTCAAACTAACATTGGCATGTGGGGGTAGTAGTGTTCCAGACTTGGTGGGTGATTTCACGCGTCTAGTGGAAAAGTGACGTAGGTGTTAACTACAAATGTTTGAAGCTTCAACTGGAACAATGACAAGTGTATTTTGTATCATCAGTTACCCAATATTTTATTCAACTTTATATTTGTTCTTTTTGACATTGTTAACACTGATACTATGTTCAGTCTCGTGATGTACCTATTCTTTATGACGTTGTCAACCCTACTAATTATGTTCAGTTCACGACTTAAAACGTTCTAGTTGTATTAAGTTATCGTGCACATCTCCATATGGCAGGCTGACTAGGGATTTCAAAAATGTCCTTAACGATCTGAAAACATGCATAGCGACATAAATTTCACGTTTTAACCTCTTAGATGCTTAGGCCTTATCTCATACTGCCATGGTGTTTAGTACGTATGAGATATGCTCCACATTTCAGTTGGCCAAACCAATTTCATTTTGTACGTATCTCATCTATGGCAGTTGCAGCAAGTTTTTTTTCATGGTTTCTTTGACTTGGAGCTTACAAAACTATTATCGTGTGTGTTTTATCATTTTGTTTTCATTTTAGCCTGTGGTGTGTTTGTAGTGTTATATTGTAAAATAGTCGTGTTTTGTGTGGATTTTATAGTAAATAATTTATAAATATGGAGGTAGATAGTGAAACAAGTGATTGTGAGTGTTTCTGGAAGTGAAAGTGTGAATAGAGATAGAGATGTATCTTCATCATCATCANAAAGTAGTGATTTAGATATTGCAGACCTGCCAACCTTCAAATACGAAAAATCGTAATTGCCTTGCAGGGGCGGGGAGGGGAGTTGAGGGGGGACTGGAGGGAAATTTTGTTTAAACCTAATGAAATATCACCTTCATAAAAAAAAAAAAGTGGTCACCTATAAATTATTAAATATTATAGTTAACCCTGACAAATGACAAACACTGCATTTCAATATCAATTCTACATTAACCTTTTCACTGCGGTCATAGAGTATACTCTATGTCACTACGTGTGCTGTAGTTGCGGCAGTCGAGTTAACTCGATCACACACTTTGTGCTGCTATTGCGGCGGTCGAGTTATCTCGATGCCTCGGAACTCTTTCAGGTTCATGCTGCCATCTCGAGAGACGAGACAAATTATTGAGCACGGAAGTCTTTGCCTGATAACAGCTGAAAGAAATGTATTCTAAGAAGAGGTATGTTTATTCGTGATGAGATAATACAGCTCAGGCATTGTAGGAAATAAGTTATTATGATGATTTATCATTTGATGACAGTAATAGAGACATTGATGATGTGTCTAGCTGTTCAGAAAGAGAGGATGAACCTCAGGTTCCTACTAAAAAGCAGAAAAAAAGTCTATGGATTCAGTGTTCAGTGGAAATCGGGTAGCTACATTCACATCATCTGTCCATACATTTGATGATTCATCTAGCTGTGTACAAACCTCTGATGTGACTTCTCATTCTGCAGAAACATATTTTTTTTATTTATTTGTGACCCAAACTTTGTTCGCCGAAATCGGTAATTAACTTTTTTACTGTTTTTTGTTGTCGTGTAGGTTAATTTTAGATTTTCCAAAACTAACCTAGCATGGGGAGGTTACACTGGGTTTTGAAACCCAGCAGTGAAAGGGTTAATAGATCGATAGACCTATCTACTTTTTTAAAAATGAGAAATACATTATGATAATTTCCATTGGCGTACAACCCAATATGCACGAATAATATTCCACGTCTATTAACACAACTGTGAATATTTACATGTGTTGGCCGGATTGTGTCTTTTGCCACCAGAGCTGTGTTTCTTTCACGGCTGTCACCTTTCAAGAAACATCACTGCAAGGTCAAGCAAGCTAATTCAAGCTCATTTAGCTGCATTTCAATGTTTTACAACAAAAAGAGAGAGAGAAGGAAAATCGTAACAAAACTACAAATCAGAAAATCGTATTCAAGTTAAAAAATCGTATGAATTACGTTTTTATCGTAAAAGTTGGCAGGTATGATATTGGGACAGTTCGAAACTGGGTGAAGGTGGATGTAAATAAAAATATACCAGCACCTCCACGTTTCCCTTTTACTGTCACACCAGGTGTAATCAAAATAGTTTATGTAAATAGAGGGGTTCTACAATATTTTGAATATTTTAGTACAGATCAGTTGATCACTGACATTTGTGATTCCACAAACAAATATGCTAATCAGTGTATTGCAGCATGACTTTTCAAAGCCAAAAGTGTAAGTGGTCAAGATTGGTTTCCAGTTACTCCAAATGAGATTAGAGTTTTTCTGGCAATTACCATATTACAGGGTATAGTTAGGAAGCCCCATGAACAGTGGTACTGGGCAAAAAAAAAAAAACAGTCTGTCAACTCCATTTTTTCCCAGGTTGATGACATTTCGTAGGTTTTTGCATATCAAAAAGTTCCTGCATTTCATGGACAATGAGACCTATGATCCCTCTACTCACCCTAATCCTAAGCTAAACAAAATTTGGCTAGTCTATAAACATTTTAATGACCTGTTCCAAACTTCAATCATTCCAGAAAGAGACATTACTATTGATGAAAGCCTCATGCTGTATAAGGGTAGGCTAGGTTGGGTACAATACATGCCTCTTAAGAGGTCTCGATTTGGCATAAAAACATACATGTTATGTGAGGTCAAGTCGGGATATATTTGTCGACTGATTTACACTGGCAAGGGCACAGTACTAGAGGAGACATTCTCAGACTATCCTATGTCAATGCAAGTGGAATTGACATTGATGAAATCATTTTTAGGTAAGGGATACTGTTTGACTACAGACAATTACTACACCTCACCAATTCCTTCCGACACACTAATCAAATTCTCGACAGACACGTATGGGACAGTTAGACTAAATCGAAGAGAAATGCCTCAAGAACTGAAGACAGTAAAGCTGTGTAAAGGTGAAGTTGATGCTTATCAGCGAGGAAAGGTTCTTGCCTTGAAGTGGAAAGACAAAAAGGACGTGTCATTACGTTCTAATGCACACAATGCTGAAATGATTGAAGTGCAGTGCCGAAATGAGATGAAACCTAAAGTTGTTGTTGATTACAACGGTACCATGGGTGGAGTGGACCAGCAGCTTACAGACTATCCAATAAAAAAGAAGAGGGGGGAAAAATACTACAAGAAAATATTCTTTCACTTGATGGAACTATGTGGAACTCGTTTATTTTGTAGAGTAAAGGAGGAGGTAGAACGTTCCTCAGTTTAACTTAGTTTTCAGATTAATGTATCCCCGGCAAAT
This sequence comes from Machilis hrabei, assembly GCA_003456935.1. Taxonomy (NCBI): domain Eukaryota; kingdom Metazoa; phylum Arthropoda; class Insecta; order Archaeognatha; family Machilidae; genus Machilis; species Machilis hrabei. Next base: position 10,168 of record KZ870216.1, on the reverse strand, counting down.
TTCCATTACTAAAATGTTTCACAATAATGTATTTCAGATGAAGGTATTTATTTTATGTCTCCAAAGCCTATATTTGGTTACCATTATAAGGGGAAATCCATTTTCTTATCACAACTGATAAGGTGATGTTCCAAGTGCTAATGGCATTTTGGAATGTGTGAGTCATCCTGATGGCTGATGCAGGTACCTCTGGCTGTGTGTGAGTGGAGGAAGGTGACTTATCTTTAAGTGCCTCAAGGACTGCCTAAGAGCCCTTTTTTTTTTGCTTTGTTTGGCTGGCAAGCTGGAATTTCCCATACATGAAGCAAATAAAGATCAAATTTAAAGCAAGAAAAAACAATACAAATACAAAACTAATTTCCTTTCTTATCTTCTCTTTATCCTCTGATTTTTTAGTTTCACTTTCTTTCTGTCATTTTCTTAATTTTCTTTCAACTTCTGTCATCCTTTATTCTAAATTTCTTTGTTCCTCCTTCCTTTCATCTACATTTCTTTGTTCCTCTTCCCTCTCTATTCTTCACTAACACCTAATAATACAGTTCTGCCGCATTAATTTCAGTATAAAGTACTTTCATTATAAAGTAGAAATATGCCTAGTCCAATCAAGTACGTTATACTCAGATTTTACTGTATAAGCTTCCCTTTTTGGATATGCAAGTCTCTTTCATGAACGGCAGGGAGACAACATGACATTATTATCCTGAGTAACACATTTTATTTTACATTGTTTACTGGGGTGGTAACCATTAGTGTCTATTATTTGTGGAAGCATTATTTTATCAACAATACNTACTTGGAAATGAGTCCGCTGTCTAATGTCAGTGGAATGTGTAAAAAGTGTTAAAAATTGGATAAAAGTCTTGATATTGATATTTCCAAGTACCAGCTATTCAATACAAGAACTCAAAGAGCCCATTTCCCAATAGTTATTGAACAGCTGAAGTTTTGAGAAATTTTCTTCTAAATGTGCTGTTTTCAAATAATAAAAGTAGTTCATTCTGAGTCAAGTAATGGTACTCAACTGNCAGAAAGTATATTTGAAGACAATCAGGTGCTGCCTTTTGATCTATCGAGATGCACTATTCTGATGNCTACCATCATANGAAATANGATACACTAAGTTGTATTATACGATGTTCAGTGAATTCTTTTCAAATTCAACTTTGCCACACATTATCTTTCACTGACGTACTGATTTGAATTCTGTTTACTGTTGTANAATCAGTATGTCGANCGCNCACAAATAACAATGTATACATCCCCAAAGACTCAACACACGCAAACAGCCACAAACAAAACACGTGGAAGAATTTTGTTAAGAGAGCATTCATTCTAAGATGGGATAATTTTGTTAAGAGAGCATCCATTCTAAGTTCGAACATGACCACACTAAAAGCAGAAATCCAAAACCTAAAGGAAGCAGCCAAAAAGAATGGATACAAGGAAGGGATGATAGATATATTTGACAAACAAGTCTTAAAAGAAAGAAATAAGAACTTGTAAAAACCAATAAGTTTAGTAACATACATTTCCACCCTCCATTATCATATAAAATCAACAGATTTTTAAGAAAAGTAGGCCTAAGAACATGTGATCAACCCCCTCCAAAATTAACAACTTTTCAACAATTTCAAAGGACAAAAAGATGGCAGCATTAAGAGTGGAATTTACAAGTTGAATGCGAGTGTCAAGCCACATACATACGGCAAACTAAAAAGGAACCTAAGCACCAGAGTTAAAGAACACAAAGGAGATGTAATCNAAAGAAAAAATAGTTATATTTTAAGATATTCAATCCAAAGGTCATTAAGCACTTGGGCATGTGATAATTGCATACTTTGCAGTGGTCTGAAATTTGCAACTAATAAAAAAATATTATGCAGATGTACATAAGATTTTCCATACATTTAAGGGTTCTAAATCAGATGAAAGAAAATAGATTGTTCTATTAAAAGAACAGGATCTTATATTTTCCTTTTTGGGCCTGTCGTAATAGTATTTACTGACCAGCTGAAACAGCAGCAATCTGTCAAACCTGTGATGTAATTTAATAGTTAAATTCAGCCAAAGTTGACTAAAAATGTGTAAATTTCAGTGTGGCTAGAGTTCAAAACAACGTTTCTGAAGTTTGGTTCAGCTTGAATTGGACATGACTTGTAAACAGTTCAGCTACAGATTTGTTCACACAAAAACACTGGTTTTGCAACCCCCTAACCAAAACTCTTTTTTTCCTTCATAATTTTCAGTTAGCCTATGTTTGGCATGGTAGGTGTTTACTGCAGGTATAGGTTAGAAATTGAGTAGTTTGATGATTGATTACATGTTAGTTTGGTTTCAGTGTGACAGGACTCTGTCCTAGACATGAATAGGGTTATAAAAAAACTCATTTTATTTTCAGTTTTTATTTCATCAAGCAAAGATGCATGACTTATTCATAAAAAATCTCTAACCTTTCTCCATTTACTTTACGTTCTAAAATCTATATTGCTTTCTTTCTGCTGATTTTCTTTTCAGTCCACATTACGTTCTGCAAAGAACATACAAAACATCAGCCGCCACTTCACTTGACATACGAGGCGTTAAATAAAATGTCAAGTCTTTCGTTATGCCTAACTGACATAGCACCAAAAGGTCTGTCTTGCTTATTCATAGCTGCACAAACAGACCTCTAAAAAAATATTTCACAAAGAGACGTTACAGTTTTATCATTCACTACAGGAAGTACTTTTGCAAATGAGTGTGTAACAGGTTTCAAACCTTCGTTATAGAGACACAGTATTATAATGGGATATAAGAATTCTACAGCAAAATGCAAGACGTATGACTTACAATGATAAAAAAAGGCCAGTTTCACAAGCAGTTTGTAACGAAAATATTACAAAAACNATGTTAATATGTTACTAATAATCAACATCACAAAAAGTGAAATATTAACTTAAACCTACAAATCTGCCTTAAAAAAAGTTGTATTTCAACATGATAGCAACACCATATTGAAGTTACAGACAAACACATACAAAGTTAATACTTTCACATCGAGAATATGCACCATTAATACAATCTGGAAAACACATAAAAAAACACCATGTACCTTCTATAGTTTTAAGACATTTTGAGAAAGTATATGATGTAAATTACACTACAAGTATCATCTGCACTCCATTAGGTAAAGTCCTGGAACCACTTTGTGCTAGAACTGCTCTGCATGCAGAATCCTGACCAACTATCACATAATGAACAATTCTCCGAAGTTTAAAATTCTCACGGAACTGTCTTTCACATAAAGTACGGTGGTCGCATGGAGTAACTCATAGCTGTGTGCCTCTGATACTGATTACCCATCATTCGCTGCTGCATCAAAGCTGCTCTCTGTTGGTCAGGGTGAAGCATCTGAAAGTGTGGCATTCGTCCCTGAAATTACATAAAATAAAAAGTTTGTATCATAACCCTTAATCAGTTACAAAAATGGTGTGTAATACTATTAACACACTTAGGCATGGTTGTTTACAGTGCATGTCCACTTCTGCACCACAAATTAACTGCATTTTTAAGACATCCTTGTATCAATAATATGCTTCCTGCAGATCCGATATTTAGTGAAACTCATGCTCAACGCAGATAGTGACCATATTTGTCTAAGGTATTTACTGACTTTATACTCAAAAGAGTATCCGATTAACGAAATGAACATTTTTACCACTAAATGGTTGGTCATTAACATTACGATTGTCACTAATGTACAATTCTCATAAGAAATTAAATTTAGATGAAAAAAGCTAACTGTATTCAAAATTGGTTGAAACAAGTTTCTTATTTTACTCTGTTGTTGACAAACAATATTTCGTCACCCCATCAAGGTGACATCCTCAGGCAACGTTGTGCAAAGATTTACACTAATTCACAGGTGGTAGTCACATATTCTACTGTTCTAACCAAACAAAGCATCAAGTATAAAAAGATATAAAAACCTGAGGGAGCTCAAATCACTACACACATTAAAAACACGACACATATCGGCTGTAAGTGTTCACCGTTTGAACGACTACGTCAAACAGTGAATATTTACAGCCTGGGGATGTCACCTTGATGGGGTGACNAAATATTGTGTTGTTAACACCAGTGTAAGGTAAGAAACTTGTTTCAACCAATTTTGAATANGGATTCCTACTCTGCCTTCCGACAAACTCTAAAAGCCAACTATGTTACACTTTAAAAACAAATAACTCTTTTTCAGCGAACCAAGGTATGTTGAGCCACATGGAATGTTTAGAATTAGTCAGTGATGAGCAGTAACACATTTAAGTTCACTCCTTACATGAAACGCATTACCATCCACACTTCCTAACGAAAAAGATTTGCCAATAAAAATTGCTTGGAAAATGAGGTCCGAAGATGGTGTTTCCTTTTAGAAAGTAATGCGAGAGTGTAAGATAGCTGGGAGGGTTTGCAAGAAAAAAATCAACTGAGGAAAATCACAATTGTGGTTCAGGTAGAAAAATGCCTACAGAAAGGATTACAAACAAAAACTAAATCAACAATTAAAACCAACAATACATTTTATAACTTTAAATATGGCCCTGTAATGTCCATAAATACAAACATATTTTCTATTTCTAGTTAACTTAATCTTTCATCACTCAGTTAATGAATTAAAAAAAATTATTTAATTCTTGTAATACTGACATGGCTGGTCATTTGTAAGTCAGATGCTTCAAAATGTACGTGTAAGTTTGATATCGAGAAAACTGACATTTTAAATTCAAATATATTGGCTTTAAAAATATAATGCATGTTCTTCACCTGTTAAGTGATATCAACTAAAATAAAACATAATACAAAACTAATAAAATAAAAGTTTACAGCTCAAAATTGGTCTGAGGGAAAAAATTACTAACACAACAAAACTCTGGTTCTACTTTTCTTCATAAATGAAAATTGTCCACTTACTTTCGTATAATAAAAAAATATATAAATAAATAAAAAAATAAAGGAAAATAAGTAAATGAACCAAGACCTAAAACATAATGGAAAAAAGGCCATAACCAGTGTTATTAAAACGATAAATAATGAAAAAGGAAAATACAAACGAATTAATTATAATATATGAGGGGTGTTCGAATGTAAGGATGTCAGTCAATAAAAAAAAAAGTAGCAACTGGAAAAATATTTTATTTTAGCCCAAACTTAATTTTACATTAGTTTACTTTTATATGTAGCGACCTCCAGAACTGAGTCACTTATAACAGCGCAGCTTCAGCTTTAACATTTCCTTGTCATACAAGGTCACCCCCAGCAGGCTCTGCCAGTTTTCCATCATTGATTTGAGCTTGTCGAAATCCAACGAGTTCTGTGCAGCCATATTTTTGAGGTGAAGAAACAAAAACTTCCTGGCCTCGTGTAATGTCATGGACAATGATCAAAATCGATGGTGGAAAACTAGCAGTGCTCACTTGTGTGACAATGGGACAAAAGCGCTGGCGCCCCACTAAGGTAAGTGCCTCAATTCCGGAGGTCACTAATGCAACAGTTAAGTTTTGGCTATAATTACATATTTTTCAAGTTATCTTGTTTTTATTGGCTGACTGACCCTTATTCTCCTGTGACCCTCGTATTTTTAATATTTGTTTACACATAAGCAGTATAAAAACCCCTCCACCCATAATCTGTGCAAGCGTACCTATGGTGCCCCGGAGTGTCATTGGCCGATTCTCCCCAAGTAGGAGGGTGATGGGTTTAAAGGACGCAAGGACTGCACTTGCTGAACCAGCTGGACAAGGGGACTCGGAAACGGAGCTACAGAAAGTGCCGGCAGTGGCAGTCGAGTTCGGGGAGTCTGCAACACGTGCGCAGATAGAGAAACAGTCTCGTGCACAATTTAACTAAGCAATGCATTATTGAGGAGGGCTCATACCACAATAAAAAAAATCTATCAAAAGCACAGTAAAACCTCAATACTACTCAGGGAAACTATATATTAAAACTAAAACAAATAATACTAAAAGCATCTGAACATTGAATATACACTAATATACATTTAAACATTCACAAAAATGTACAACCACACAATAATTGAAATCTTTGACTGCTTCTAACAAAACTGATACATATTTGATACTACCTTGTCTAGTAAAACACTAAAGAATCTCTTGCATCAAAATATATTTATTTTTATTTAACCTGGTTATAATTATAGTAGAATAGCTACAGAACCTACAGATTTTAAACACAGGGTCATGTCAAGGTCACATGCTATATTCATTATTTGCAGAGTACAACTTTATGAGTTAACTTTCAACTAATACACCACATACTATTATAATTATATGTTGAGAAATTCCATAAACAAAGCAGTAAAACGGCAACAAATGTTGAACGTTTGGCAAAAGTCTGGACAAAATATGATCACAGAATCTGAAGTAAATATATTGTCACATAAGTGAGCAATGCTAGTTTTCCACCATCGATTTTGATCATTGTCCATGACATTATATATATATATAAAATTTGATTTAGAAAATAACAGAGAGACATATGAGAAAAGTGAAAAAACTTGTCACTTCAAAAAGGAAGATAATGGACTGAAAAAAAAGTGACAACAGAAGGGATATATATCTACGACAGGTACTGGAAGTGTATGCAGTGTACTACACAGAATGGTGACCAGACACAAAAGCTTACTCTTTTTAATTTGATGACGATAATGTGTGGTGTTCAACGTCCAGCTGACACTAGATAGGCAATTTTAAGGACAATAATCACTTCTTATTATGATCAATGGAGACGAACGAACATCACAAACATCCCTGCCTTACGCAGGATTCAAACCCACAAACCGATCTAGAGCTAAGTACAGTAGCCACTAGAACAGGCAGGTCGGCTTTTTTAACTTAAGAAAGGTAAATGGTAATACGTGCACATGAAGAAGCACTGCATGCAAAGTTAGACAGAATAATGAAGAATCTAAAATACTCACATCTTTGTTTCATTAAGTGCAGTACCAACTGACTACACATTATTATGAATGTCACCTTTAATGTCATTCGTAAGATGCTAACATGTCAATACACTGTGCCACAATTTCTGTTTATGATTTATAAAACTGAATATAACAGGAACTCAACAATTTTACACTCTTCTTGCCTTCAGTTTGAATAAATAGTAGGCCCTACCTCTTATCAAATCAGGAAGCAAAATTATAACAGGTTGATTGAAAAAGGATTCACGTTACAAAACTATCCCAAGTACATAATTTTCCAAGACATTTGGTCATTTAGAAAACCCAAACTCTACTAGTTAATAAAGAAATCAAGTAAGAGAAACTGTGTTACTTCAGTTTCATTTTATTTACTCATTATTATTAGGCCCTGAGAGAAAATCACAGAAACACAATTTTATTTTAATATTCTTATGGAAACTGGATTAACTGATGATAATGAAAGTACAAAGCTAAAAATCTGCCCTTATTTCACTCTTAAAAAAACATTGTTTCACAGCCAGATTTGAACTGATTTTCAACTGTTTAAGTCATTAAGGCGGTTCGACCCCTAAATCTCTCATATTTTGATATATTCACAAAGTTAGTGCACATGGCTAGGATTCTATTTTGTGAAGCACTAGGAATTGAAATTATTCCTTTAGAATGTAAAATTTCTGATTTATAGTTGTTTTAATTGGTTTATTAGTAAATTTAATTACAAGTACTGCTGTCAAACTATTTTCCCGAATGAAATAAAAGTCTACGAAAATCGATACATACTTATTGTCTATAGTTTGAATGTGCCAGATTGTTTTTAAGTGAATTACAGTCGGTGATATATTATATTTAATTGAACGTTGAAGATCCAAAGTAGGCATACCCAATTAAAATGGTCGCACGCGNAACTGTGACTATCTTCTACACAATCTGGCGCATTCAAGCTATAGACAATAAGTATGTTACGATTTTCGTAGACTTTTATTTCATTCAGGAAAATAGTTTGACAGCAGTACTCATAATTAAATTGACTAATAAACCAATTAAAACCACTATGAATCAGAAATTTCACAGTCTAGGGGAATAATTTCAATTCCTAGTGCTTCACAAAATAGAATCCTAACCATGTGCACTAACTTTGTGATTATCTAAAACTATGAGAGATTTAGGGGTCAAACCGCTTTAAGTTAAAACGAGGCTTTCTAAAATGGGTAATCTTATAAATGGTTAGTTAACCAACTCTCATACCATTTATATAGCGGGAACGATTGCTACTCAAGGCTGGGTGGGTGTTCTTCATACTGATGTTTGTGAATGTTCATTTTATTTTATCTCCATTGGTCATAGTCCAACAGTAGTATGTAAAACACCACCCATCATCATAATAATTAAAAGGGGAAAAAACATGTTTGTGCAATCCATTCACCTCTTTTAATTTAGGGATCTCCTCAGTAGACAGGTAGTTTTATGTATTTTGTTATGATGTTATAGGTTTTTACAAGCCTTCTTTTAGAGAGCTTCCTTTCAAATTTATGACACACTGGACAGTCTGACAACTGTCCTAGATCTGCTTGGAATATATCCTGATTTATAAACCTGGAATATGGGTAAGATATTTGCTGTTTACATTACATTATTTTTGTTTGCTACATTTCTTGATACATGGTAAATACTGTGTGTTAAATAATTTAGTAATATCTTAAAAAATACAAGTTGTACAAACAACCTACTTATTTATAATTGAATTTCCTGCATCAGACTCAGTGGCATATTGTCCACGTAAAGCTTGTAAGTCCGCCTTATAACTTTAAATGAGTAGAAAACACCTTCAATTTCAGTATTCATCATGTGAACACACATTAAACTATAATAATTGAAATTAAACAGTTAACAAAGCAATTCAGGACTTGTTTTGAGGCGAGTTTTTACTTTGTAACTTGGCAACGCTGCATTGTAAGTCTTTTCTCCAAGTCTTACAACGGAAAACATAGGAGGTATCATTTGGACTCGTCTGCTTCTCAAACAATGGCAGCTCTGTCTCTTTTCAAGAGTGTACGAAATGCGCATTACAAAATCACGTTCACGCTGGTGAGCTGAATGTGTGTTTGTAACAGTGGTGTGCATCTTTAGTGATTTATCACTAGATTTAGTGTTTTCTCACAATCTTTAGTGATCTAGTGACACTAGTCGATATTTTAGTAAATACACTGAAAAACTAGCGAGTTTTATTGATTTTCTGTCAACAACACAGTTTCTGAAGTCTTTTTACTTTTCATTCCACTATTTTCCATATTTGTCGACTTAAATAATGTTGCTATCTTAATTCCATTTGACTATGCAAGTGGCTAAGTGTAATAGCTTGCTTAAGGGTGTTGCCTACCNCCAGGACAAATAACACGCTTAGGTTGAACATGCCCTGGAAATTAATCAGCAGAGACATAGAAAAAAACCTTGTGTTTATTTTGGTGTAAAGTTTTCTAAAAATAATTAAAATATGTGCTATTTGGTGAATTCAACCAATTCAAACTGTCGAATTCACCAAACAGCACATATTTTAAT
>KZ870215.1:17298-28874 GCA_003456935.1 Machilis hrabei | reverse complement strand
TGCCAGGTATGAAATAGAAAATCAGGAGTGGCCTTAACCATTTTTAAAGCTTTGTATTTTTAATGTAAATAAATAATTAGACATTCATAGCTTTTCACACTCTTTTATAATTTCATCTAACTAAGAAATTAAGAATATAAATAATTTTACTTTATTTTACCCTACGGATATCTTTCTTCATACAGATGCTAGAAAATCTGAAAACACGAGCTAGACCCTTAGTGTAGTGTCCAATATTTCTGCTTAGGCCTAATACTTAATCTGAAAAAAAAATAGCAATATTTAATAACTCCTGCGAAATNCTCTTTTTATTCATTTGCACATCACCATATTAGGTGTGTTACCTATTCTTAACAAAGTGAGTTCAGTAGAATAATTAAGAATATTATGTGACGTTCCTGGTTTGAATCTAAAATATATATGTGCTTTTGAAGAATATTCTGTCTTAAAATAAATGCTATCAAAGTATATATGACTTAACACGAAAAGGATGTTTCAGACGAAAAGAATATCACTAAAGTTATCATCTTACTTTGCCTTATTCAGTCCATCCTGATAAAGATGGGTGACTATTTTGGGAAATTTGACGTATTACAAAAATTAAAACTGAGCTCAATTGTTATACTCTATTCAGTCTCACCATACATGCATTTACAACATTATGACCTAGTCCGTAAATATTTACAAACATACAAATTTTAAAGTGTTTAGCAATTATATTACTTTAGGCTCTATTTGAATCATATCATTATATATGTAACTTAACAATTTTTGCCTAATCTTGGTGGATTGTCAATTTGTTTTAGTCACGAACGTAATCTAACATAAGTACACCATATAAATCAAAATAATCCAATTTTAAAACTAAGTTAATTTAATATAAATAATACAGGAAAGGAGATCTAGGTATACTATTATTATCAATAAAGTATAGGCCTAAGCAAGAACAAAGTGAAACAGAGCTGCTTTACAGACAAAGCCCTATCCCAGGGCAATCCTATGTTAGGCTGTTTCTATGAGTATTTCATCGTTCACGAAATGACAAAAATAGTGTCTAAATGTTCAAATATTAAAGAAAATATTCCCTCTATTTCATGTCATATTAAATATAGTTACAGTAATAAATTATCAGATTTAAGGTTCAAATATGTTAGGGTTTCGTCCAGTGCTTGGTTGGAAATATAATATATTTACATTATTAATACCAAGGTCATATACGTTTTTATTGCTAATTTATTTGTACATTTCTGAGACCATACAAAAATATTAAAAATGGCCAGATTTGTGTGTTGTTAAAATTATCTTAGAAATAAATACTTAATAGTTTGTCAATACTCCATTTACCAGTCTACGTTATAAGTACGTTGTTCACAATACAAAATAGTACACCATTTTGCAATAAGTTCATAAAAAGTAATTACTATTGTGACACATTTTAAACGTGTTTGCATAGCCTTAAATTACTAAAAAAATAGACAACTAAAAATAATAATAACGAATTATGGGGTAGTAGCAAAATTTAAAATTATTAGTACACTTTACGTACCGTTACTACGGCAATATTTTTACATAAATGACAACACATTTGAAATTTTAATTTGTCTACTTTGAGAAAATGTTACCTGCCGNGTTTTCTTGAAATAGTTCATATGTTGACACATGACAATATTGTATTACAAATTGCCATATTATCCAGAAATTTACAAGCTTGATTCTGAGACTTCCTAATTTCCTCCAAAGTTGATTTCATTAATATGTATTGAACTATCCATCCAACAAAACTATACATCCTTTCCACCTTAGGTGTAGTCACTTTTTCTGTAACCATTAAATGGTCCATTTTATAATAAAATANAAACGCATATAATCACAATCTGTTTGCGTTAAATTATCAATACAATAACTATATTGTTTGAATAGTATGGCTACTGTTATGGTCATTAGTAGGCTCTGTATTAACAGAAACAGTAGTTAAGTTTATCAGTAGTAACAGACTAACTTACAAAATACAATACAATACTAGCGAAGTATGTCGTAAATATGTCTTGTACAAGGGGTTAAAAATATTTTTTTTAATGATAGAAAATAACGTAGGCCCTATAGCATGTATTAAAATAAAAAATACATCTGTTCATCAAGGACTGAACGTGTCCTTGTTGTGTTCAAATATGAACTAACTATGTTAGTACAAACATTTATGATGCTATAGGCTAATCAAATTAGATTCAATTCTAATTAATCTAGGTTCCTGTGATTGTCCAAAATATTTTGATATCTACTTGAGTGGAGTTTAGTCATATGTTTTGCTTTATTTCAACATTTTCAATTTAGTTCTTCTCTCTACAGTTAAGAAATACAGCAAATTAATGTGACACAAACTGGTTATAAAAATACGCCCACGGAAAAAAAATAAGATTTACCATTTTGTATAGATTGACTTCATGTATTAGTTAAAAATTAAAGTAAGTGTTTAAATATAAGTGAATGTAATAAAGTTATATCACTGAAATACATCAAAGCCAAGCATGTATTGTCTACANCAAACAATAAATATTAGGTTCAGGATGTGTGTTGACTAACGCTTGAGTTTTGTGAATATATTAGCCATGAAATAATTAGATTAAAAATAATAATTTGTAAATCACAAAAATGGTATTTTCGGACTAAGTTTCTTTGTAAACTTATGTTTTGATAATACTTTTTGCATTTTTCAATATTTAATAACGAATATTTACACTATAACGTGTAGACCCTAAAACAAACAAAACATGTAGGCCTAACTTTGCTCACTGACACAAAGGAGGATAATGCTAAAAAAAATATGTTCGAAACGTGTACTTATAGGCCCCTAATAGGAGTTCACATTTTTCAAGATAATTTNAAGATCATATTTTTAAAAGTGTAAACAAACCCGTGAATTTTGAGTAGGCCTAAATATTTTGTGTAGCAAGCTAGTTAATTGCAGTATTAGATTAAGTGCGCAAACTCAGATATACAAATTACTCAACTTATTACACTAAAGTCATATGACTTGAAAGCGAAACGAATGACTCCCCGGAAAAAAAAAAAACTTGTATAATTTAGATATTAATGTTATTGTCCCTTATTTTTAATTAACAAAACGGTTCAGTTTATACCACATTTTAGACTACATGCATAACAAAACTAATGTTGATAAAGTAGAAATACAATAACAAAGGAGTAAGGACATGTAGACCTACAAATTATAAATATTTTAGATTTTCAGTGTAGGCCTATCTTTTCATTTAATATGTAAACAAAAATGCTAAAATATCGTTGGCACAATGTATGTGTATGCACTATTACTGTTGATATTTTCGAATCCACGTGACTGTTTAGTTTTGTGCTGTAACTACCCGATGTTTGCTATATAATAGAAGATAACACAAATTTAAAATTAAGCTTAGGCCTATTCCCTTGCATTTCAGACATAAAATCGTCTACAAACAGCCTAAATAACAAGTAGCCTATATTACAAATCTAAAATGTGACGTTTTATTCATAAAGATTAGATGTGTGCAGTAACAATTTGAGACTGAATAAAACTTTTTTTCAGGGAAATTAATTACTGTAGGGTTTTTACTGCATTAAAACCCGTTTAAACCTGTTACTAAAGAACCCCCTACTTTCAACCTGAAAAGGTTGCCAAACCAGTCACCACACATTTCCAACCCTTACGTAAGAAAAACTGGACAGGCGCGGATAAATAGATAGGTCTATACGACTATTTGTAAAATAAGTTTTAAGTATTGCGAAATCTGTATTACAATTTACTGTCGCGTTATTATTTGGCAAACTTACCCTACTAATTACTGCGTAATTAAGTTACGATTTCCATTCAGTAGCTGCCAACATAACTTGTATTTGTTGTTCGGTAGCTTCTTTGATTGCAGTGATTTATTATTTTATTCTATTGGACTTCCGGCAGTGATACATCAGCTCAGGTATTTACAATTGTATAATACTGTATATATTGTAAGATTAATTACTTATATCAATTTAAACCCTTATTAGCATGAATGAGCTTTATTTCAAGTGCGTATGAGTTAGCAAATATTAATTACTGAAAAGCTTGCAGAAAACTGTACACATATAATTTTAAGTTTTCCTTGAATTTAATAATACACAGCTAAAAAGTAAATGCCTGCATTTTGTTTTTTGTTTTGAAACGTATTCAAATTNAAAGAAAAATTCACTACGTACTACGCGCATGCGCATTTTTGGTTTTGCATACGTCACAAACGTCTATTTCTTAAGGATTTTATTTACACTTTAACTTAAAATGTAGTATTTAAGCCTAAAAACGTATATTTGTTCACGTAATCACTTCTCATGACAAGACAAAAATTGCGAAGGAATATTTAAAAACNAACAAAAGAGGGAGCCACACTCGCCGGCCACAGAACGGAATATAAGAATTTGTTGCTTCTTTGGGAAATGTCTGCTGGCGAAGCATTCGTAAAGATTAATTCCGTGGCAACTAGAGGCGCTCCATGCGCCAGCCAGTGACGTGTNTGCGTCGTCATACCGACAATGGAAGTCGACTCGAGACGACGCCCACCACAGACGCCTTTGACGGTCCCGTCTTGAAGGTTCTTGTCGTCCTGCTGACGGCGTCCGTCCTGTAGAGAGACGTCTAGAACTAGAAAAACGCGCACTGTTCTCGTACACACAAACAAACAAATAAACAGTTGTCACACCACAGAAGGTTCGCCACAACGGTGCGCACATCGCCGATAACTCTCTAGCCAAGCGTTCGCGCAGCGAGCCAACTAGGCCGACAGAAAGAGTGTGACGAGCGAATATGAGCTCTCTTGACAATTGGGCGCGTGGGGAAAAAATGAGAGCCATACACACATCCATACGTCACACATCGTTTTTCAACTCCCACAACACACTCTTGTCATTCATTCAGTTGTTGATGGTTGCTCAGCTGATGTGAACGTACCAGACAGAGCTTTCCAAATGACGTAGGTTTTCGACCTACTTTTGCGTTTTGCATTGAGCGAGGTCAATCACGACCTTTATCTGTACTTATTAATTTAGGCTTAAATTGCGCATACTATAGTTTACATTGCCTAATACTTACATGATACTTAAAAATATGATCGAATGTAGGCCTACACTGATGTAAATAAAATATAAATATATTAGGTTGACTTGATAAATCGCTTACAGTAACATGAACTAGTTCCAAGTATTTTATGGAATACGTCATCCACCTACATTCTCGTTGGCATTAGGTGTCATTTGAACATTTGATAACATAATAGACTTCAAAAACATTAAGTAAAATATTAGTTTACACGATGTTTTACCGTAGACGATATGTTAATTGAACCTATTTTCTTCAAAACATAGAGGCCTATCATTTAGGTGTGAATACGTTTGAACGAGACTGTTCTAAGTTCAAATCCGCAGTTTTAACTACCAAAGAAATGTGTCCAATGCAAATGTGTATCAGACACAGAAAAGGAAAACAGGCCTACACAGCACTACATAGGTTTGTATATGCTTGCGTTAATACATATGTAGGCCTAAAACTGATTGTTTATGGCATACGTTTTACAACATGCACATTTTACTTAGCCTACTCTTTACATTACAGTAGATGAAGTAGGCCAAATGTTGTTATCAATGTAGGCTGTGAAATAAAATGTAGCTTGTTATTGGCCTGCTTGATGCGTTCAGCACTTTAGTAATATAATCATCGTATTAAGTATGCAATTTTACTATTAATTACTTTTATATTTATCACTTCCTTGAAGACAGTGGTTACTTATGCTAATTATATTTTCGCCCTCTGACCATGCCAGGGAGCAAGTTTTTTTGGATCGAGGGATTTCAACGGAATATTCAAATGGGAGGNGGATAGCACCCCAACGGGGAAGAAAGCTCAGGTGGAGATGTGTGGTGCAGTCTCTTTCTTGATGTTCAACATACTTAGCAAAGGTTTGCAATTTTACTCTTGGAGCTGCTTTACACATTTTGTGGGGCGCTAAATGTTTATTGGTGTCTTTTGAAGTAAATTAATTTGCGTTATAGTTATACTGACATGAGTTATCTTAAGCATTGTAACATATGATTTAACATAAACTTCATTTAAAGGCAAGCTAGTATAAAGAGATGATAAAATACCTATATGTTTACTATAGGCTACGTTAAACATTATAATTAGGTAAGGTCCAAGTAGGCTAATGGTTTTGCAATATAGATAGGTATTAGTTAACCCTTTCAGTCACGAATTAAGTTAGATCACCCCCAAAAATATTGTTTTACTTTATATTACTAAGGGGCACACATGAATCACAATTAAAAAAAAAANTTACTTTTCAAAATACAGTACAGTACCAGCATCGATTCTGTCACATCCAAACGAAGCGTAGCGCGAAATTTCGTTTCGCTTAAAACGCAAATTTTCGTTCACTTACCAAGCTACGAAAAATTAAATTCGCTACGTAATAGCGAATTTAATTTTTCGTAGCTTGGTAAGTGAACGAAAATTTGCGTTTTAAGCGAAACGAAATTTCGCGCTACGCTTCGTTTGGATATGACAGAATCGATGCTGGTACTGTATGTCCATTGCAGGGGACATTGGGTCTCAAAGGATTGTCACAACCTTGCAGAAGCAAAGAGTTGATGTCTATTGAGATGGACAATGTGGCTGAAAGGCTGAAATAAAATTGTTGTGCGTACACTCCAGATTACATATTTATGTCCATTCCAATGGACACTGGGCCTGAAAGGGTTAAACTTTAGCTATAGGTCTATATTGTGCTACTGCAGTTCATAAATATACTATCCAAAATTAAAACTTTAACAGTTTCACATAATTTTAGAAACCTACAACGTTTGTATGAATTTTAGTAAATCTATCTAGGAATACATTTATGTATAGGCTATGTGATATTAATATCTAGTAGGCCCTATCATTAAGCAGACCTAATACCAGACTGCTTACAGTTTCAAAGACATAAATACTATCTGGCTAAGTTTCAAGTCTCAGTCAGCATTAAATCTGAAACAATACATAATAGATGAGAAAGGCTTGGCAGTTAGGCGTAAGATATTTTACAAAAAATTATCAGTTACAAGTTTGTGGTAAAAAAAATTGTACACATAGCAAACATTATAAAATAGATCAAACTCCTAAATTTGCTAACTCAAATTTTATTTGCNACTGAAATAATAGTTCTAAAAGCTTTTTGTTATTGTAGGCGTATATGAATCTAACAATTTAAAAATAGCATATATGTAGGCCTATATGTAAATTTATTCATCTCGTATGTTTCTTCGAACATACTGGCATACATACATTGCCAACAAAAAAGGCTACTTTATGTTATAGGCCTGTTTATTATCTTAAGTGTTAAATGTAGGCATTGTAGCAACTCTGTAGTAAATAAACATATGATAGCCTACAGGCCTATGACATCCTGCAAATAAATATATAAAGTGCTGTAGGGCTATATTTATTTGACGTTGTGACATGCACCCAGAAAGATGTTTACATTTTGAATTATTTTCTATAACAACAATATAAATTGTGTTACCTAGGAAACACATTTTAGGCCTAAACGAATACCATATTAAATTATAGTTACAACCCCGTTATAAAGGTGTTTGTTTAACCTTTATACCTGAGGNAGTGCCTGCCTAATTTGTTATATAGAATCAAGTGGTTTAAGGGTGGAAATGGATCCGTAGCTCGTTAGTAGGTGTACGATGATATTTCAGGAGCTAAGATTGGTGTGCAGGTCAGGTAGTATGGCGGATACAAAGCGCCGTGGTCCCAGTGCGGTGGCTATGTCTCGAGGCTCCAGAAACTGAGGTCCGGCGTAGAATACTCAAGAGGGTTTCCCAGACTGAGATGAATCTACATCCTGCTCTGTCAGCCGAGGGACCAAATGGAAAGGCAGAAGAGAAATTTACGTCCATGAATGTCCATCATCGTGAGTTATGTTAAAACTAGCTTACAGTGCCTCCTTAATGAATACATAAATAAAGGATGGAAGAGGTACTTACCTTAAAGTACATTACTAACAATGTATCTCTATACTTAAGCAATATATTCTACTTATGACGGCCTACAATGTAGGTACTATTGTAGCCTATGAAGGAATGTTCTATAACACGTCAACTATACAGGACCTATAATTCTTTAATTCCCATACACTTGCTGTAACTATAATAACAGCAGTGTATTTATACAAATTAGGACTTTAAGACTTATGAAACAGGCCTACATGTAATAGTCTACTAGCAATTTTTAGCTGCTTAGGCCTAACTATCTAGTTTTACTTTTAGTATTCTTGGTATGTATAGGCCTACAAAGATTTCAGTTAACCTATAGTTTTACTTACAGCTGTCTAACTATGAATCTGCAAATTAAGAAGAGCAGGCTACTAATACTGCACCTACAAATATCGTGTAGGCTAGATATTTACAGTGTGTNATACACAACCCGAATAAGTTCTATGTTACATACCGTAATTTAGTTTATATAGGTCATACATAGGATTCAATGCAGTTATTTGCTTGAATAAAATAATTATAAACCTACCGAAGGCTCAACAAGTGATTCAAAAGTAAGACTCCTTAATTCAAAGCTGTGGCAAGCAATGGTGTTGGTTTATAATTTTTCCAAATCAAAAAGAAAAAGATAGGATTACGATGAGTTTCCAGTAGGTATTGACTTTTCATAAATAAATATTATTTTCATAAAATAATGTAAAAGCGGTAGGCCTATGTAACATGTAATAAGCCTACAATGCTAAACAATAAACGTAAATAAAATATATTTATAATGAACACTTGACACAGTTATCATATGTTAGGCCTACATAAATTAAAAATTGTAAGTAGGCTATAGACCTAATGAACTTGTCTTATCAATAACGTGGCTATCATAGCCATTTAGGTCAAAGTAAAAAAGATTCACTGTTTAACAATTATGCAGCCTATGGATAGTGGAACTATTTGTAAATAGCTAATACACATATTTAAGTATTTTAGTTCAAAAGCTATTTTAGCCTATGTGTGTTTGGATGCATTTGGCGCATGTTCCTCTGATTAGCGTTACATAAAGTATAGGCGTGTAACACAACCTAATTTTATCTATATAATCTAAAAAAAAAAGATTTTGTCTCCCACAATTTATGGAGGAGATCACTTTCAGCCTATAGGCCTAATTACATAAAGTATGTTTATTTATATGTAGTATTTAAATCACAGTACTGTTTTGTGTTAACAGTTTATTATGCTGACACTTTGACAGTTTTTAGCCTTTATAGGCCTATAGTTCAGAGTTTGTGAAAACTAGTAGGCCTACGCTGCAAACAAGACAGAGGTTTCCTAAATATATTAGGTCCTACTAATAATAAAATAAACATGAGAAAAGTGACATAGCCTATGTTTACTGTCAAGGGAACTTTAAAATAAGATCTAGGCCTGTATGCAAATAGTATGTGAGCATAGGCCTACACAAAATACCTTGTTTAATAATCTGTCTTTAAGCGTAAAAATGAATTTTAATTGTACTTAGGTATATAAATATTTGTTTTCAAAAATCAAACTTTTCATACTACAGCTACTTAATTCAAGTATATTAGCTGTAAGAATGACGTTTATGTAGCTGAAGTAATCATTTATTCATGCCTAAAACGAAAGAGGAGAAGGGGTTTGCATATTCGAAACGAACGGAACCACGGCGCGCGTCATGACGGCTGCTTCAGGCGCGATCACCGATTGCTGAACTGCGCAGCACGCGGACTTTTCGTGGGAAAGTAGCAGTCGTGTGGGCAGCCACATTTCCAGTTACACAGAAACACGTTGTTTTTGGAAAAAAAGCCGCCTCTTGCAGGCGGAGTTTTCTTCCAGAAGCCGTGAAGGGGGCGAGGCCCGGGAATTCTCAACCTCTCCTCAAAAGTCTTGAGGTCTTCTCTGCGCGGAGAAATTTCATCAAGCACATTTCGCGCCGCGGATCGATGACCGGGCGGCTCCGGGCAGACTCCGGACAACTCAGGGTTCCGGCACGTAAAATCCGGAGAAGNGGAGGAGTTAAGGGAGGAGTCATGAGTGGGAGGAGTTANNGAAGCTCCACCCCTAGCTACACGCGGAGAACACACCACGGTAATCCCAGGGGCCTCCAAAGTGGCTCAACACCGATATCCACTCTGTTATTAATATATTTAGACCAAAGTTTGTGCATAATCAAACAGGAGAACGGAATTTGTAGACGGGCAAACCCTTCGTTGGAGGGCCGCAAAGGGCCAATCTCTCTTTCCCGCTTTCTCTCTCTCCATGACTTGGGGCTTTGCTTCCACTGCTAAGAGGAAAACGACATAAAGGCCTCATAAACATACACGCCAGCACATTCATACTTACACAAGGAAGCCTGCATATACACACACATAGAGGGTCATGCAAGGGGTTGTAATTTGTTAAAATGTTTTCTTTTTGAATTTGCATGTGCTGGCTATCGTGAAGAAAATACCTTTCCCTTTTTGGGAAAAAAGCTAGTAGAGAATCTCAGATTTTCATTTACAGTCCGCCAGACTTAATGTAATAGATCTCTCTCCTGACTCCGAACACAATAATTTTCTCCGAACAGTAACGCTGGAACGAATGGTAACCAACCTCGTCTCCTCCCCATTCTTCTTCCTTTACGTGAATTGCATCTCGACTCAAAATTTATTAGGTTTTCAGTGACAAATTCGAGATGTACCAAAGAGTTTTGGCAGCCATGGACCGTATTTAATCTCAATGTCAGGCTGTTTATATATGACCATGTTCCTTTATGAAGACAGCTATTACAATATTATGGTACTGAATATCAGAATCTGGAAGCAGAAACATTATTTTGCGGGAACAAAGCTTTATTAGCTAATTTGTATTCAGTCTTTCAAGATAGGATATGCTGCTGTAGAGATTACCATTGGCGGCTAATTTATTCGACGATTTGCTGTGGTGGTACTAAATTTATTACTAAATCCAGAAAACGTTTTGAAGTTTGGCAAGAGGATTTGGCGTTTTAGCTGAAGATCTATTAACCATAGGCTCTAAATGTATAAGACCCATGTGCTTCTATATTAGTATTCCATAGGTTGCACTACGATAATTGTACTTATGGTTTTCCTATATTTAGGCATGCATGTTTTTTAGGAAGTCGGTTTTATTTAACTGTTGATTCCAAATTTGGACCTCACTGTTTTAACTCCCTAAGCTTCAGAAATTAAAATAAACTTTATGAAGAACCCAACCTTCATATGGACAATACCCTACAACCTTTTTGAAGCGTGTTGGTACATAAAACATCAGGGCAATACAATAGTGTATCACCAGCACCCTTAATAACAAAGACAACTAGGTAGGATTTAGTCTGCTTTTGGGGGTTAATGATCCCTTGCTTCTGTCAGCAAAAGTCAAGTGGAAACCCATTCGTGCAGCATTGACGCCTCAGGGTGATTTAATGTTGCCACTCACTGGACTCATAGCCGGGGTAGGTTATTTTTTTTCAATCACATATCGATGTGACACCACCCTTGATATTCTTC
>KZ870214.1:50232-62086 GCA_003456935.1 Machilis hrabei | reverse complement strand
ATAAATCCTTCGATTGTCGAAATATTACTGGGTTGCCATGACTTACTCCCCAACCCTCATATATACAATTTACTTATTTAGACACAAGCACTGGTGAAAGGGACAAATGTTTTGTGAAATGACCGGTGAGATCACCAGACTTAACTCTTTTTGATTTCTTCTTGTGGGGCTACATAAAGTTTCGTGTTTATGTACCACCTTTGCCACATGACCTCGAGGAGCTACCACCATGGTCACAAAGGTATGCTGGACAGGGTTATGGCAAGAGTTTGATTACCGTGTGGATTACCAACAACAACCTTGGACATTTTCTCTTTCACAAGATATGTATAGGACACTGATATCTGTCCATGTCTTTATGCAATGAATCACTGAAAGTGTTCCCTCCCCCCATATATAAAAACTCTGTAAATCTACGAGGTGCTATCCAAAAGTTCCCAAAAATTGTATTGCTTGCACAAGTACAACCAAATGCCGCTAGGTGGAGTTTGGTACATCTTTTGTGAGTCAGTATGTCACGCGGCTTTGACCTAAGTGGACNCATTTGTTGGTGGCGGGCGGTTTTCGATTGTTACGTTTGCCTGAGGTTGCGATTTTACAATGACCGATCTGAGACAACTGNGTGTTTGCATCAAATTCTGTTATAAACTTGGTAAAACTGCATCAGAAGTGCATAAAATGTTAGTGCAAGCATTTGGTAACCACACTTTAGGCAAGACACAAACTTATGACTGGTTTAAAAGTTTTAAAAATGGCAGAACATCGGTTGACGACGACGAACGTTCGGGACGNCCAGCTACCNGCATTACACCAGAACATGTCATTGCTGTTTGGAATGCGATTATGGAAGATCNTAGGCAGACCATCNACGACATTTGTAACATTATGGGATTATTGTATGGCACATGTTAGCGAATTTTGTCAGAAGAATTAAACATGAGAAGGATTACTGCAAAGTTTATGCCACGACGAACAGAAACAGCATGGCATGGATGTCTACAGAGAACTTCTAACTGACCAAGATTTCCTTACTAAGGTTNGGTTTATGGGTACGACCCTGAAACTAAGCAGCAGTCAGTCATCAGAATAAAAGAGCCTATCTTCACCTCGGCCAAAGAAAGCCCATCAAGTCAAGAGCAACATCAAATCCTTATTGATCCGTTTCTTCGATATTGATGAGATTATCCACAAGGAGTTCGTANCTCCTTGGTCAGATAATTAATGCAGAATTCTATCGTGAAGTCCTAAGGCGGCTAAGGGAGGATTTCAGGAGGAAACGTCCAGAGAAGTGGCGCAGGAACTTCCACGATGCACTCTGTTTGGGGCAGAAGCGCTGGAATCNGTGTGTGCACTCCAAAGGGGACTACTTTCAAGGCGACGGTGGTGAATAAGATCCAGGTATGACGCGATTGTATTTAGCGTTATATTTCGGAAACTTTTGGGTAGCACCTTATATATAGAAAAAAATGACAGCTTCAATACGAGTTGTATTTCAGCCCAGTATTATCACATTACTTCATCAGTCAATCCTACATTTCTTCCGTTTATCTTTTTTATATGGAAATAAGTGGTTTTTTTTAAAACATTTTCAGCAGAATAATTATTTTTTATGTTTCCAAGCAGAAATAGTAAGTGTTTTTCATCATTACAAAATCAGTGGTGGTTTTGTAACNGTTTTCAGTAGAAAAATCAATGATTTTGAAACTGGTTTCATTAGAAAAATCATTTTTTTATAACTGTTTTCTGTACAAAAATCTTTTTTTTAACTGTTTTCATCAGAAAAATTGGTTTTAAATAAAATTGTCAACAGAAAAACCGGTAGTTACTGCCTGATACCAATACAAAAAAGTGAAATACTATGTAGTTTTCTTAAGGAGAAATAAAGTTTATATTACATTTTTTTTTTAAATTAGCACATATACTTTATAAGGTAGGTAAACAGTAGCTGCTATTTTTTTTCTTTTTCAGAAACACTGTAAACAAGCAACTACATTCCAGGTATACGGATTTTATTTCCTCACAAGCGCACTCGGTAATGGGTATTCATTGTATTATATCATCAATACCAATTTTTTATACTGGTTATAGACAGTACAGCCTTTTTTCCACCCTGACACAGTCCTAAAAATTACACACCTAATTTTATTTCTTACCACTTCTTCCAGATGTTTAATTGGAGGGTAAAAGTGAAGCACAGGTATATTTTTTATGAGAGCTTATATTGATCATGTATACAATATATATGTATGTATGAATGAATGTGTGTGTTTGTGTAGATATATATATATTTTGAATATATATGCATGATATAATACAAAGCCAACCAGCCACCCCCACAGTTTGCAACTGTCACTGATGATGTACAAGGGGGAATGAGAACAAAGCTATGGAAGGAGGAGAAACTGATTCTAAATCATTTACAATGTATTTTGGGAGTAATGGCAAAGTGGCACTTACACATCATCACCACCATCACCTTTGCAGCATCTAATCTCGAAAGCCTTGATTGAGCATTCATTCCTTGATTACTTTATGCAGCAAGACACATACGGTACTCTGTGTTTGCCATTCAGAGACTGACATCAATTACACTAGAACATCGAAATGTATACACAAGGACAGTGAAAAAATAAAAGGACACCTAATACTTTTTACAATATTTACAGCACTTAACAATGCGCTACTTCCTTANAGAAAGAAAGAAAAGTCTACATATAATTGCACAAAATCTTTTTCACAAAAAAATCTACATGAAGAAGAGTGACTAGGATGTCTTCCAAAACAATGCTATTTTATTGGCACNGATCTCATCTACATTCAAATGTCTTTGAAGAGGCTCCTGTTGGCAAAGAGCTAAACGCTAATGTAATATGCAATTACAGCAGAAAAAGTGAGGAGGACCTTCAACCAGACTTGCACCCACATCCTGCAGGACTTTAATAAGGTTTCGCTTTCGTACGCAACAAAACATTTAGCGCTTGGCGACACTGTAACAACGGCCTGCTTTATCTAGAANGAAACGTACATCTGTGATACAGCAATTCACAGCCGTAAATTTACAGTTTTCTTTTATAAACCTCTCAAATAATTAACAGTATTTTTTTAAAAATTCTCTCTGAACAATTCATTAATAAACATTACAAACGTCAACATGAAAAGCTAGAATCGAGATGGAATGAACTGTAAGTGATTTACATTGTCAAGGTGCAGATGCATTTTTAGATGTACCGATTTCTGAAAAGGGAGCAGGCACAGACTCCCTGCAACGACACACACGATTTAAAAATAAATAAGCTGGAAACACAGAACGGGTATCTCTGCAGGATCTCGCATTCGTAAGAACCTCTTCGTTTTGTCGTGCCGAACGAAGCCTCGTTTTTTGCAGGTACAGACGTGGAAAAACAACAAACTATATTTACATAAATGACTCAAAGACACACAAATGCTCATCAGTAGTGGTTATTTAAAAAAATTCACTGGTGTACACGGAACAACGAGAATAACAGTTATAACAAGAGTGCTAAATTGTCTGTAATTGGCAGAAGCAGCAACACAACACTGCCAGTAGCAACAGTTTTCCATTCGCACTCGCACACACACATGCCACACAACAGACGACACGTTACATGTACGGGATATAAAAATTATACTTCCTTTACAGCAATACACGAAGGAATGTCTATAAGTAAATATCTGTCAACACGAACAACATAAATCTCTACACAACCTTCCAAGACTTCAACAAGGACCTTTTAATACTCGCTCGTCAACACGAGCGAGTAGTGAAAATACATATCGGCTTCTTCGGACTTTTTCACAATTTTAAAAATGCATGGCACAAAAATAAATGCTTCTCTTTGTGAACAGTATCACATGAATCACAAACTTGTGATTACATCATTCCCGTCAGCACGAGTGCCACCGAACACGACGAATACGAAGCGTGAACGTAACGGACGCAAGCACGCTCAGGCTTACGCGACAACACCGACAGTGGCTTCTTATTTTTAAAAAATATTCACATAGTATTAAGAGTTCTAATTACGAACAGCAAATAAGACTTTTCTACTACCATCACATAGGAACATCGTAAACAGAATGTCTATCCCTCGATACACTGGACGAGTCGCGAGCCTGCCCGTGCCGTCAGTGCAGAAACGAGACGATAACTCGGGCGACCGGGCCGAGTCGAAACGTCTTTTAATCGGGCACGGCCGTTGCAAAATTTGGTCCTGGAAACACTTTGACGCGAAGTCTAGACGAACGAGAGCCAGCCCCGCACGTCTGTCTTCTATCACATACTACAGCCAGCCACTTAACTAACACTTGCTGAAGAAAATCATTTCTCCTCATCCTGTTCCATAGGCTCTTCAGAAGTTTCAATGGAATGATCTGTTGCACTGTAAGGAAGAAACAAATAAACGTGGCATTACAACACACGACACAAACATCGCACTACGTAACTGCTTAAATCAGACGGGAATACTCACTGCATGCTGTGCTGATGCACCGAGAGGCTTGCCATAGCACTGACGGTATCCGACTCTTCGTGTTCTTTTTGCGAGGCTTCAAAAGCAGAGCAGCTTAAGAGATGGGCATGGCGCTTTATGCATGGCCAATGAGGGATCTAAAACACACCAAACATCTTTCATCAATACTTCAAACCATTCTGGCAATTCAACTAAAGNCTAGGCACATCTCATGAGCGGTAATGTGGTAGTGCAACCAATCTTCTTAAGTTTAGCCCAAACAATGTATGCAAAACAAATGTCAATGAACTTTCTGTAAACAACATTTTAGGCATTTCCCACAGTTGTAGGCTGCTAAAGGTTGTTTACAAAGAGTTCATCAACAGTTGTTGTTGGCATGAAAAAGATCCAGTGAAATCTGTCTCCCATCTGGAACAGAAAATGATGATGGTATGTGTATTTTATGCCTTACCATCTCCAGATGTATCATTTCGGGAAGATGAACAATGCTTCTTATGATCAACGGAGATCACAATAAGGACGTTAACACTACCCAGCCTTTTGTAGGAATCAAACCGACGACTTCCAGTACGCGAGCTGATTGAGATACAAGATAGTGCGCTTGAAAAATAGAGAACAAACGTGCACGCGTGGAGATGCGTGCAAGTAACCGTAGGTTGTTTAAATTAAAAGTAGGGCTTTAACTATAAAGCCTGATGAAGATTTTGCCCACGTTTTGGTGCAAGATGCAACTTCCCTTGCACGTGGGGATAAATTACAACAATTGTGCAAGATTATTAAATTTCACTGGTCAATGATCCACCACAGACTGACAATAAGGTGTTCCAACTATTTCTTCAGCAGAACACTTAAATATAAAACAATTAGTTGCACCATATTACTTTCACATAAGCTGTGTTCAAAATATTCCCAATAGTAAATCCTTTGTACTTAAGACAATGAGACTAAATAAGATGTCACACCGAAGAGGAATAACAAACGTGCATAATTATAATATGTTGTCACTATATGCACAGGAATTAAAAGACGAGGCTAAAAACTGGGAACACGTTCAATACATCTGAGTCTGCATTAACGCGTAATAAATGTCTGTTTTCAGTACTCATATTCATGTGAATTATGCCCATAATATGATTACTGGACAAGTTTAACTTATTTTAGTTCATTATACAAGCATACCTGAATGGCTATTGTATTCTGCAAAGTGTCAACAGCACTCTGGCAGGGGGGCCTTCTCAATTCTTCGTCCCTCAGAGCTGGTGGTTCCTCACCCAGAAGAACCCTCACACATTCTTGAGCAGCATCGCATATACTAGGAAGATCATATCCTCCTTCGAGTGCAAGGACCACCTACGTAACAAGAAAGTGTCAGAACGTGTCGCTTTCTTAAAGGCAGTTTCACATTTATTATCTAACACAAATAGTTTGATGCTTACTTTTCCACCAGCCAACTGCATTAACTGTTGGGTCATGTGACCAAAACCTGCAGCCGACACCTTGTATCCGCCCAACGGAGCCGGATGACCCGCAGCAGCATCGAAACCTGCAGACACCAACACCACTTCTGGGTCAAAATTCTGAAACAGAACAATCACAATTTCACTCACTACAGAAAAAACAGCCGACTTTAGAGGGTTTGCAAATTTTTAATTTTAGTTCTGTATTAAGTTTAGGATTGAAAAACACATCTGCTGGTTAGCAATAAAATAACGATATATAAAATGACTTCTCTTGTTTTGGGACCATACCAGCTGCTGTTCACAGCTAACATGAAGTTTTGAAAGTTTGAATATGGCAAATATGCTCACTACGTTTCATCTTATTGATGCAAAATAAATTCTTACAACATAATTTTACTAAGGAAAACAGCGTGAAGGGTTACTACAATCAGACATACATGCTAAAATGCACACAAATCCTCTATGGAAACATCGCACTGTTTGTTGAGGTTGGTACCAATGNCACTATGCCATAAATTGCTCAATTAGAAGAAGTGTTGTTAGTTTTCACTTATGGTTACGATACAACCTTGCCTGCCACATCAGCGTCCTCCGATGTTGAGCTACGTGATACACAGAACAGTATGATTTTTGACGAATTTATCTCTTAAAAGCACAGTATCCTCCCTTTTCGTTGGTAGAAAATGAAACTAAATTATCAGNGAGTGTGTTTTAGAGGCCAGATTATCGCACTGACAACCCACAAATTGGCATTATCATAAGACTAAGTGGAAAACAGGAATATATTCAAATGACATGTATAACATTAGTGCAGGAAGGTGCATTTTTTTAAGAGTGCAANGTGATCAGCGACTATAAAACTACAAAAATAGATACTCAAGACAACGAGGCTGCTCCCATCTTTGAAATTGCTCAAATTATTTTTAAGTGTACTAATGCTTTTTATGCGTCCCATGTAATGCTAAAATTTTGCACTGTGCTACTGATAAGGAAAATTAGACCATCTTGTTCCCAAAATAGGTTGAACCTCAATTTCAGAGACTAAATGTTGGTGAAAAAGCAGACATGTAAATATAAGTAACTACATGAAACAACACTGTACTACATTATTTNAAGCAGCACTTAAATCAATCATTGTAAGAAACACTTTGTAGTCCTTTATAGATTTAATAATTTGCCACACCACAGTGCTGCCCGAAAGGTGTAGTACAAAATATCTGCAGCACAACTTCAGTATTCAAGTATATTAGCTGCACACCAGTTTCAACTATCCAGCCACGTATTCCTTGCACAGCTTTGATTACCACGTGCGGTACGTTTTGGGTTACAGTTTCTGTTGAAGTGGCTGTCCTCACAATACTTTCTCATCAATAAAATAATAAACAGTTGATATTCTGCACTGAGACAGGGTACATCATTGAATATCCACCTGAACTGCAATGGAATGTTTTAACTGGTGAATATGATTTAAACTGTACAAGTTCTCGTATCAAGGTTATACAGACCGATTCTTCTTTTTCCTAAAACTGTACGACAGTGAGTTCTAGCATCTTCGTTAAGAAAGCAAACTGTCTACAAGAACAATAAATTGAAACCAATAGCAAATCAACCTGTGACAGGGCTCTTTATAGACACATCTGCAAACATTATACCTAATTGACAAACAAAAGAGCACATTTTTTGCAGTTCCTNAAATTTGTCACCCTAAACAGCTGCATAGCACAGCCTTGTAAGAAATCAATCCCTGTTTGTATACTTTTCAATATCACATACAACTAACAGTTTTTGAAGTATGAGGGTGTACATAGGTTGAGTCTGCATAAAAGTCAAATTAGTTTTTTTCACTCTAGCTTTTTTTTAGGAAACAAATTACAGTGGAAAAAGGTCAACTTGCATATGAAACAGAAAGTTACAGCATGGTCTATAATAAACTCACCATCAAGAGTCGGATGGTGTCAACGTCTACCAAGAACACGCACTCGCATATGGAAAAAAAATAGAGCACTATTTCACTTCAAAATACTTTCCCTGACATGGTATATTGATAAGAAGCTGAAAAGCATAAATTGTGTTTAACTGAAAATGAAGAAGTTAAATACCAATCATGTACGTAATGGACTTCGGTGTTCTTTTTTAATACACAGTTTGCAACCACGTCAGGGTAAGTATTTCGAAGCGAGGTTCACGTGAGTAACGTAAATCATGACATCACTTGGTTTAACTATTAATTTTAAACATCGTTCATGAAGAGAAAGCAAAGACTCCACAATTAAAATTCGAGTAATTGCAAATTTAACTCTATACAAAAATTACCTTTGCAATAGGCATGACAATTGTCCTAAAAGCTGCAAGATACTCTGCATCACCCATCGGAAAAGTGAGTCCACCAGACCAAGCAACGTTCACATTGAATCCAACGCCATCTTCTATTCCACACTGAAAGACACAAACAGTAACATCTGATAAACAGAGATTCGTTCTCTTGTACAGAGAGTAATTAACAATATCAGGCTTTGCCCCAAATAACCTTATTTGTAGCCACTTGGCCTCAAATGGGCCAGTGCTCATTACTTGAGAATTTAAAGGACTTACTTTCACAGCAGTTCTTTTTGGTACAATTTACAAAAATTCAATAACACTTAAAACAATTTGTCATTCATTAGAAACTTATTCTTCACTGATTTACAGTAATACATTATAAATGGCATACGATCACAAAATATATGAAAATTAAATTTAGAGCAAAACAAATTATCTTCGGCAGACACTTACACTTTATCAATCATAAATTTCATTTTTTACAGTTTGCTGTTTTAAAACACGCTGATAATGACAATCAAACTAATATAAAATAAATAGGTTTCTTCTGTTTTTTTTTCACCCATACTTTGGTACATTTGCAATGTTTCAGTACTCATTTTTTTAAACCATTAAAATTATCATAACGCACGTGTTATGTACCAATAGAATGATAACCGTTTCAACTTTTATGTTGCCACCCTTATACTTTGTAATAGCCAATTTGCAATGTGTACTTATTGAACTATTTAGTTTTACTTCCAGTTCACTATTAGCATCTGAAGACCAACCATTCCCTGTCTTTTTTCATCACTTCCAGACACTTCACTGTATTCATAACTAACATTGTGCCAAGTAAACAACAATTTCTTCACAANTGAAACACACTGCCATTTAAGNCATTCTTGTTCATGTTTGAACCACAAAGGTATTCGGTTTATTTTCAGAGACAATACAAANGCCCAGCAGGTACATTCTTGCTTCTATTTATGGTGTGGATGGTTCCGACATCTGCTGGCAAGACTGTTGAACTACTAAATGACCTACAAAACCAAATCCAGTCTAAAGTAGTCATTAGTCACTGGCAACCAAATAGGGCAGATTGTAACCAGGTAAGGATAGCCGAATCTTGAAGACTGAGATGAGTTAGCATCTAACAAGAGTTTTTTAACAAAAAAACACCATAAGTGTTAGATTAAAAAGTGCTTTACTCCATTTTATATATTTTGTGTTCGTATGACATTCATAATCAACTAATATTGGGGTCATTCTACATCAGTTCAACTAGACCACAACACCCAAGTTCTCAGATTTTGACGAAACCTGGGGTACTCAATAAAATAAAATATAGAAGGTGCATCCAAGAAGTACATTCCAAATGGATGTAAACAAAGTACGACAAAATATTAAAAAATCTAACATAATTGCCAAATATTTGTACATAGGTTACTTCTAGACAGAATCATCCTCTGCATTCAGATTTTTTGTCATAGATTGATTTTGTGTATCCTAACATCAACACGTCATTGTTCAATAATTACGCAAANGCTAAACATTTTTTCCACTGAAATAACACATGGAAGTTTCATACCCAGTAACGAACTGGTCCAAATTTCGTTGCCTTTACTGTGGTAACACTAGAGAAAATTCAAAGCTGAAGAAAACTGAGTGACAACACTAATGACGGGTTACAAAAACTTGCTCCACGACTCAAGAAATATCGGAATTCAGGGGTCATTAGATCGAGAAATAGTTTAATTTATTCAAATATAACCTCTTATTATGTGGCCAAATAAAAAAGTCAGTACTTTTTCTCTTTTTTTTTACAGCTAATCGGATCTTACTTTCTCGACGCTCCTTGCAAAATCATGTCGAGAACACGCCCGCATAGAAAACGTGAACAAACATGTTTTTGTAAGAGGTACTCGAACTGAAAGGTTAGTAATAAATTATTACCTCTATAGGACCTCCCGTTCCAGGAAAGAAGTTTCCATCGTCGTGCCGATGAACTGATATGTACAACACATGAGGATCATCGTAAAACAATTGCTGCGTTCCGTTGCCATGGTGGACATCCTGAAAATAAAATAAACGATTTACTAACATCTCAACACAAACATAGGGAAAGAAAGTACCTCAGTTTCAAACAAACATTTTCAGCAACAACATTAATGCCAGACACTGTGCTGATTTAGAATATTATTGATAAATTTGAATGATGATTGGACTATCACAATATGCTGCGGAGTTGGTTTTCTCCAGGTAGAAATGGCAAAATTACAAATTGCACTCTAACATTTTTAGATACAAAATCGTACAATACTATTTTACTGGCACCTTACAAATGTATTTTAACTGTTTGTAACATATGTTCCATATATAGTACTTACCAATTAGATTGAGTCATGTGTCTAAAACTGCATGGCATGAAATTATTTATGATGAAGTGTCTGATTTCAAGTACCTGATTGCAATATAACATTCTGTAGCAAATGAATAGACTTGCAATTTTATGACCTAATGTGTTTCTCAACTCTAAAAGAACGTGCACAAAAGATGATAATACTCTCTCAGTTCCTGCAGAACTTGCTGGACACTAAGAAGGTCACAGTATTCAGTTGACACTGCACTCTATTTCCTAACACCTCTCAACCAAGTATTTAGGGGTATGAATGAAAGATGTTTTAGTTTCACTGAGAAAATTCCTCACCCTCATGGGGCGCTACCCAGGACCTATGGAACCATCTCCGTCCAGCCCATGCTAGCAAAGTTGCGCACTTTTGACCGACCACTCTGCCGTCTCTGCCAGATAAAAAATTCTGACATCACCTGCCGCTATCTAAGGAGCTCCCAGCATGAACTAAGGTCTATCAAATGAATTTGAACTTAGCTGATGTCAACTTTCTAGAAGCTGAATTCCAGTCAAACAAATATTACATACAGCTGCATCCAAATCTAACCCATAGAATTATTGAAAATAAATGCACTTTTTCAGTACAATGATTATGCAGTTTCAAGCTCTGTATGATACTTTGGTTAACCTTTACTGTATTTACCTTCTAGCTATTTCCTCATCCTCTTTGTCATTTGCAATATTATGTGCACTAAATAGAACAGCCAAACTTTAGCCCCAATATTAGGCTCTGCAGGACTTATAGGTTTAAATAAAAATGTGAAAATTAGAATAAGTTCAAAATGGAAATCCATTGCAAAATATTATGAATCTGCTTCTAAAATTAATCACTCACCCTACCTAATTAAAAACAACCCGTAATTAACCCTTAGTTAGTCGTCCTTCTTTCGGTTATATTTTATGTATCTAATGTTATATTGTATTTGCCAAGTAAATTAACTCAGCAACTAAACATATCTCGTGTATTCTTAACAAACAAACAAAAAATAATAAATATACCCCTCGTGACTACTTGTGTGATCTGCAACTGCGCGACTAACTAACGGTTAAGCCAGTTAAAGCTAAATGCCATTATCGTGAATCTTCGAAATTATGGAATACACATTACGTGTATAGATCACTGGGTATTAAGCACCATGTCACCCAGTGAGGTAATTTGCATTACAAGGTGAAACTTCAAATTATATACAAAT
>KZ870214.1:38620-49577 GCA_003456935.1 Machilis hrabei | reverse complement strand
CTACAATTATAATTAAAAATCTCCTTAACACCTGCATGTAATCACTGTAGATTAAACTAAAAAAAAATGTAAATTATTTAATTCTCACCCAATCCACAATGAGAATTTTTTCCATCTTCAGCCTCTGCCGCAACTGTCTTGCCGCAATCGCTATGGAATTGAAGAAACAGAATCCCATAGCTTGAGACTGTTCAGCGTGATGACCGGGAGGACGAACGACAGCAAAACCATTTTTCACTTCTCCAGCGCCAACTTCAGTGACATAAATAATAAAAAAAATATATGATAAAAATAGCTAACAAAGGAAATACCAATTTCAATTTTTAAAATACGATATTTTAGAGAAAAAGATAGGGAAGTTAAGAAACATCCGTAACAGAATTGCATATGCGGTAGATACATACCATTATGCCACAACTATTGTGTATATCAAGAAGAAGAAATGAGGAAATATACAAGACATTATATCTTTACAGTTAATGTTTGGCTACACACAACATGCACTGCACCCTAACTATCCATACATTTTAGGTATACTATACGACTAACCTTTCAATGCCAGGTCCACAACACAGCCAACAGCCATCCTCGCAGCTGAAGACGTATGCAGGTCATTCCAAGTAGTATCGGAATCCACACCAATGCCACCACAAGGTAATCTGACAAAACTTTTGATAGGCAGTTCAGCCAGTTTGTTAGGGTCTAGTTTCTGCCTATTTAGTGGATTTGTACCTACAAAAACAAAAATAAACCCATAGTAAATACGCAGTCGATTGCTGCAAACAGTCACAAAACAGGCATTTCTATACATAAAAAACAGCATTTTACCCTTGTCCACAGAGCCATTTTTGTAGACTGATTTAAAGGGAAAGTTTCAAAAATACTTACACAACAATTTATTTAAGTAGATATGCTTTGAATTTAGTTAGGCAATGGATTATTTAACTGTTCAGAAAGAACTTATGTCGATAACAATTATGACATTATTTTTTTTTATTTTCAGTTAAATCCAAAATGTGTTGTCATTACTGTGGTGATATTTAAATTATGTAGCTCTANGCTTGTTGTGTAAAGTTGTNAATGCGATTCAAACACTTACCAAACAGGAGGGTGTGAGCCTCACTATGGCAGCTCTGAATTTCCTCCAAGGATGCTTTTCGGGATCGAACACGGGCACAACGCTGGACGAGACCCGTTTCCAATAACCTGGCCCACACGCTCTGCAATCGTCCTCCGTGCTCCGGATGAGACGAGTTGTTTCCGCAAGTACACTGATGTTTAAGCATGAGATTATCGTAGGCCAGCGCTGTCGCTCCTGGAGACGACAGTCCTGGTGTGTCTTGTGGACTTCCGGCAGGACTCAGGGCAACCAACGGGCTCGACAAAGCACGCGACAGTGGACGAGCTGCTGGAACTGGCCTTGGTACTAACGACGGTCCTGAGAAAATTAGGCCACAATTAATTTAATGGCTGTTGGACACATTTTATACTTATACTATCTTTCCATACTACTTTTAAGTTTTTCAAAACGTTTCAAAGTTCGTGAAACAAAAGTTCATTGCATGATTTTTTTATTGGTATACAGTAGTAATAATAATAGAGGTGTGTAAATCTCAGTTATGTAGAAAGCTTTTTTGGATTGTGTATTCTGATCTTGAGACTTTACCAAAGATGCTTGTATACCACAATTAAAAGAAGGCAGAGCTGAAGATAGAGAGTTGCAGTTATGTGTCTATAATGCATGGTATGAAACTATGAGTAAAGGGACTGGCAAACAACATTAAAAACCACACATTTAACTGATATTATTCACTATACACAGTCATATATATGTTCAGTAGTTGGATATAATGTTTTTCTGAATATTATAAGCTTCAAAATTTAAAGAGATGCTTTTCCACAAACCATTAGTACTTCACTTTAGAAGCCAAGTACATGATTATAACTCAACATTCATTCTGTTGCAAAAAAGAAGCTTGCTTGCAGTTTCATTACCTAATCCATTTCTAAACTTTCAATAAATGTGCGCAAAAGATTAAAGTCTCTCTCAATTCCTGCAGAACCTGCTGAGTAGTAAGAAGGTTTATGACTTATCACACAATTCAATTTACATTGCACTTGATTCCCTATCACATCTCCAACAAGTCACAGGATCTAAATGGCAACACACAGATGCTGCGAAAAACAATGTTTCCAGTTTCAAATGCAATTAAATGACATAAAATTTAGAAGAAATCAATTTTTTCTGTTCATCTTTTCTATGGAGGAAACCTTTTTTTTTTTTTTTTTTTTTTTTTTCAAATATTGAAGAAACTTGCCAACCCTGGTTTAGAGCATGTTAAGAAAGAACAAGATAATTTAGGCTGAGTAAGTGGCTGATGCTCATTTAATTTTTTACCACTTTCCTAGCAACAAATGCTTAATGCAGAATTCCTCTTCATAACAACAGTTTCCAGTCTAAGAAAGTATTATTTACCTTCATTGATCTGCACTGTATGTCGCATCATGAGATCTCTCTGTTGCTGCAAAAACTGTTCTCTTTCTCTCTGCTGTTTAGCAATTTCACTCTCTTCCCCTTTGCGTTCAGTGAGGTCGATAACCTATAACGGAAACAATGTGTATTTAGCAACCGTCACAGTGAAGCCACGCCATTATAAAGACGATGCTGACGCATATACAAAGGTTCACTACCTCGTGGTGATCTTCGACTTCTGGCGCTTCGTCCAGCTGTGATGCTTGTCTGCTTCCTACTCTGGTCAGTACGGTCTGACGAATTTGCTGTGTAAAGAACAAAGATGTAATACAACATACCGACCTTAGTTTTAGCTAGAGATTTTCAATTTTTAATGGCAAAGCACTAATACTGCCCTACAGCTTATGAATTTTCCCATACCTGCCTGAGATACTGGTGGGTCTGCTGTGGATCATATGTCAATAGGTCTTCATAGTGAGTTGGTGCAACACCAAGGGCTGCAGCAGGTGCCCCTTGTAAAAGAGGATGGCGCAAGGGCAGTGGAGCAGACTGAGTACGACCTAATGGACGGTGACCTGCTTTGTTTAAGCGGGCATGGGCAACCTGTTCGAAACGGAAACATTTGATAACGTGGAAACTGGAACCGAACCACTAAAACAATAAACATTATTTACGAGTGAGTTTACAGGCACAAGTATTTTATACTCTACGCCTTTCAGTTTCTTCAGACGGACTGGTCTAGTNGTCAGCCGAGTTCTACATCAGAGGTTGTGGGTTTGAATCCCGAATAAGGCATGGATGTCCGTTCAATCATATAAGGGTGGCAGGTGAAGGACTAACAAAATGATTTTTAAGCAGTCAAACTGGAATGAAGTAATAAAACTTGGTCCCCTTAATGTTGAATATGTACTCCATTTTCCTACTGAGCTTTAATAAATAATTAAACACATTTAACACAGATTTTTGGAAGTATATAGCTTAACTTTTCCTACAAATCTCCTCTTTAAAATTAACTATTACACAAGTGACCCTGCAATCCACTAAAATGTTATCTGTATACCAAGGCAGTGGCTGTTCAACTTACAACCATTACATATTTCTATTTTTCTCTGTCAACTTTATTAATTTGAATTTCCATTTTGTCTTAAACTTACTAATTATTGGAAAATATCTTTGCAATTTTTCTTCTGCTGTTTACCCAAATTTAAATTGATCTTCAGGAACATTTTTAATTTTATGGCAAAACTTTAACCAACCCACAGAGTCGACGTTTATATACAATTTCCACAGTATATTATTTTGTGATAAAACACGTTCCACCCTTAAACTACTGCACTGAATCTTTCCATACTCAATAACACACTNCCATATTGGGATTCAAGGTGGTGGATGTCACTCAGCATATGCATTAAGCAACCAGATAATTCAAGAAAACATTTTTCTGACCATTAGGCCAAATTACTATAATGAAAACCTCCCCCTCCACACCCATAATACAGGTTGGTCATCATTTTGCATGCATGCTGTATTGCTTTCTTAGATTTACACCACCCCCATTCGGCCATTCCAAATAGAAATCTTGTCTGTTATCCTAGTGAAAGATGGCCCTAAATCCCTCCACTTTCTGTGTTACCTACCAAAGGTCTCCACTGTCAAATCTTGTCTTAATTTTCACACAAATGTAGAGTTTGCACCATAGTTTACCAACATTAATCTGCCCTACACCCAATTCACTAAAAGAAAATTAAATACTAAAATTTCAGTGCAAAAATTAACATGGTAATCTCAAGTTTGAATTAGAATTTACCTTACAGTACAGCTTCTGCAACTGCAAATATTACCACCACCTTCATCTGCTTTGTGAAGCTTACAATTGTTTTTATATCTGAATATGTTTGGAGATGATGTTTCTAATTTTTGAAGTGTGCAGAAACAGCTTTCATTATGTAAATACCTGGTAGTATTTGCTGTCACTGTGCTTAGAAATCACGCCTTTTACAAAAAATCTCAAGTCTGAAAGCACATGATTGAAATTATCTGTCTGACAATATGAAATATTTCAGGGACAAATGCTAGAACATACTGAAATGTCTGGAAGGTTATTATGACATTTTTCTTTCATTAGAAATGATGCCTGGAATCACTACAACACCTTTTGTTTTTTTGAACTGAAAAATTATATCACACTCAACAGACCTTTTGAACCCCATCTCCCTGCTCATGTTGACGTTTCCTCGTGGCTCACACAAACACAATTCTGACCTCGACTACCGCTACAGCAATCTAATCATTACATCTTTGCCAGTAAATACCCGATAAGGTGTGATGAGAAGATAAAATTAGCCAGCACAGTAAAAAACTGGGACTAGTATTGAGGAAATTTTAAAAAGTAATGGAATTTAACAAAAGTTTTCACTGAATCCATACGTAACTTACAGAACAATGTAAGCATCCAAAAGCCCTGTATGTAATGGAGTATTATTAAAAGTCACCTTACCCACTGCTCACTTAAGATGATAACTACTGCTTTTCAGATTCTGTAAAGGGTCACTTCAGAACAGAGGTTACTCAATACGCTAGTATCGATAGCCACATGCATGCAGCAGCCAATTATTCACAAGCTAATTAGAAATGTTGCTATGCTTAAAATAGCAA
Source organism: Machilis hrabei (assembly GCA_003456935.1). NCBI lineage: Eukaryota > Metazoa > Arthropoda > Insecta > Archaeognatha > Machilidae > Machilis > Machilis hrabei. The sequence continues at coordinate 44,449 of KZ870214.1, read as the reverse complement.
TAGCGAGAATGTAATAAATCACACCCCTGCCAACATCAGAAGGAAACTGCTACTTTTTGACATGTCTTCATGATCTTACCTGTGTGTCTGTGATTGGACTTGGGTACATATATGAGAGCATGTTGCTTGTTCGTGGCTGTTCCAAAGCTTGCATTTGTTTATGAATGTATGCTGGTGACGAAGTGGAGCTGTTGCAGTCACTGTCAATCACTAGATGAGCAAAATAAAGAGATAGATGCAGTTACATCAATATAATCTTCTCATTCATTTGTAAACCAAAACACTAATTATATTTACCTGGGAGAGTTGGATAGAATGGGAGTGTACCTGGAAGCAACTGTCCCACACCTAGCTGTGTTGTGAATGGTCCTGCTTCAGAGACAGGTGCAAGCTTCATACCATCCTGAAATTGACACATTTATGTAAAGCAATAATTTTCTACAGAATTACATACCTTTTTGGAACTTTCATTATTAAGTTGAACTTCACAATTAAGGTTGTACTAATTGTACTTAAGAGTGTTCGCTACAGCCAAGGCAAAAATTAAGCTCCCGGACAACAAATAGCTTAATGCTGTTGAACAAATCCGGGAAATTAATAAACGAGAAACGTGTTGATTTTGGTGTAATGTTTTCTAAAAGTAATTCATATCTTATATGTGTAATTTTTGTAAATTTGGCGTTTTTTTTTTTTACCAAAATTGGAGAAATCACCAAATTACACATATTAGATTTTTATTACTTTTGCAAATTTTACACCAAAATCAACACAAGACATCGTTCTATGTCTTTTATTTATTTATTTCCCGGATTTATTCAACATAAGCCAGACAAGCTATTTGTTGTCCGGGAGCGTGATTTTTTGCCCTGGCTGTAGCGAACACTTAAGAGCCAACAAAAAAAATAACTTTCAAAACTGTAAACCTAGACTTGGGAGCCTAATGTTGTGTATTATTTATATTTTTAGCCTATGTCCCTTAAACTGTAGATAACCGTACACACGTGTATAAAAACATCTCGAGACTGANTAAAATTGATAACAGTACTGGGTATAATTTGAGAAGGAAAATTCAAACTCTATAAAGAAGGATTTCAGTCTTAAGCTTTTAACGCCAGTTGTTTATATCATTGCTCATGTTTTGGGAATGTTATTTTAAGTAATTACCAACGTTTTATGACGTTCAGTGTAACATAGCTGAAATGCTGGTAAATGTTAAACTTAAAATAATGGACAGCAATCTAATCTTCCCATTATTTTTTCACACCTATTTTTTAATTTCAACAGATAATTTGGCAGTGCTTTTACTATATTTCACTATCCCATAAGAATAAATATCAGGTTAGCGATCTTACTATGGCTTAGTAGACCAGACAATGAATAGCATTTAGTGCCATTTAAAACTAATCAACCTGAACTTACACTTGAGCTGGANGAGACAGGTGGTCTTCCAAGAGAAATGTTGGGCATGGAGGGACTGGTGTAGAGAGATAAGTCACTTATGCTGCCCTGTGTCGTTCCCAATGGACCATAAACAGATGTGTTGCCCTCCTGCAAAACAAAGAAACAACTTGTTTTAATGCAAATACAGTACCACTTCATTAAACTGAACTCGCTGAGGTCAGAATTTTGTTCTTTGTACAGACAGTTTGTTATACCCAAGGTTTATTTTCACAGTTCAGCTTGGATTTCTTTGTAAATGGGAGTTTGTAATACCATATTTACCCCATTGCATTATTTCCTCCTATGGGTTATAAGTCTTTCTTTTTTTTAAATAATATTATCATCTACATTTAGCAAACTTTGGCAACTGTAAACAAATTGTAATCTCTCTTCTACAACTTCTTTTGTGGGGGTTTCAAGGTAAATCTTCCCTAGATTTTATCTCGCATCATTCACTCTCCCTCCATTTTTCTACAAAGTCTGACCTTCATTAGTGTTCGCATTATGTATACAAATGTTTCAACTGAACTTGCTGCCACTAAAAATGGGACTAGTACACAAACTTCTGAAATGCTCAAAATATATTTCTGTACAAGTCTACTTGCAAATTCAAGAAGTGCCCACGAGTCTGTACTGTGCTAACTGATACAGAGGAGCAACCAATATCCTTGACTTTGGCAATTTTAGTGTACTGGTGTTTCCTATTGCAATGAGATATGCAAAACATCACAACATTTAGAGAATAAAAATGGTGCTTCACTTAAGAAATTTCATAATAATTACCAGGACCTGATTTTTAGAAGGTTTTATCAAAACTAACAATGTGTCAGCTAGGACTACGTTGCTAACATTAAGACTTCTCGGCCAAGTGTCAGTCGTGAAGACATCCTCAAGTTTCTTACACAAAAAGTATAATGCAGCCTTGTATTCATTTATAAAAAGGTTCTGGTGGGATGACCTTACACATATGCCTTGAATACCAAGNTAGAATGTAAANCCACTGGAGTGTAAGGTCCACCCTCCATCTTCACCCCTACCCCAAGGCTAAAGTGTAATGATTACTTTCTTATCTTAACAGTTTTCTGCAAACAGTATGTTCACAAAACTATATGCACCACTGGATCTTGAAAATGTTTTTTATGGTAGCACCAACAGAAAGTATCAGAAAATCTAAGCTGATAAAGTGATTTCAAATTGTATGCAAAATACATTAACTTTGCATGTTGACTGCTTAATCTGCTGTTGGCATCCCCAAAATGTATTGCATAATGTCAAATTAATACAATGCATTTATATATAATTAGTTTTCATTAACACTAATTACATTTATGTATGTGCTACGTCTTCTGGTAATGTACATACCTATTGGCATTTTTGGAAACATTATTTTGGAATCCTGACAAATGTCAAGGAGAAGAGTGACCAACACACAATGTCTGAAATTTTATAAGTTCAAAAATGTGATAAAATTATAAATATTACATACACTTCTGTACTACGGAAAAATATATTTTCTTCACAAATGACCTAGGCAAATTAAAACCTTGAAGGTCAATAACTAATTACGAAGACATTTTAGCTGTAACTACTCTGGCAAATACATTTTTAACAGCCAGCTTTATTTGTTCATACACACGTAGTTAATTTTATTGACGTACATCTGAAAAACCACCAGTTCCAAATAATATGCTAGTATAAAGGTGACCTAAACTAGCAGCAATGTCAGCCTGAGGACATAAATGATTAGCATACGTGTAAGGAAATGTCATTCATTCGTACAACAGCCCAGTCCAAAAACAAAATCTATGACAACTGTGAAAAGTGGATGTAAATAAAGTCCTAATACTTAATATATTCACACAGGACTTAATCCACAAAAAATATACTACATGGCAAAACAAGCCTTTGATCTCAAATATCATTGTAATTAATCCAAGCTGAAGTTCACAGACAATGTGTGTCCACTCAACCTGGTATTTTTATTACTATATGCCAAAACCAACACACAAAATTTTATCAGTCAATGAATAAAAGGTACAAACCTCCTGAATAGCTGCGTTTCCTCCATTTGGCTGGCTACCCGGTACTGTTGGCGGAGAGTTTGGACCTGAATCTGGATTACTTCCACAGCTATCAACTAGAGAAGAAAAACAAGTAACGATAAGAACTGGATAAGTATTAACACGCAAAACACAATACCTTTACAAAAATCAATCAGAAAAATGCTATGCTTTTATTATTTTTAATCAGATCATGCCATGCTTTTTGTTAGTGTAATGTTTACTATCTAAAATGCTGGATTCTATTTAGTAATGCATAAAGCGGACACGTTCTCGACATATATTTATGCTCATTACAGCATAGTCATGAAGGAAAAAAAGTGCAATATATGTTTACCTAAGAACTTCAAATACTCCAGATGAAAAACGGAGAATTCTCCTGAAACATTTCTGAACTGCTACAGCCAACACTTACTTTCGTGAAAGCCAATGCAACATTCTGACCGTAGATGCTAATTCATTTTTAGATGCAGTCTTCAAAATCATGCCATGGTAGCTCACTTGGTACAGCTTGGACATAAAGTGGTTGAACTTTATGTACAAAGGTGGTTCATATATAGATCTTGCTTTATAATGCACTTTTTAGATTTATGAAAGATTCATAAAAAGTATATTTGGAAAAATTGTCCAGTAAGTTTGTTTATCATCTGTAGAAATCNCAAAGCTGTGAACAGTACTGTGATTCACAATGCAGCATCTACACTGCATTTCCCTTTAACAATGCCAAAAAGGGGTACGAAATTCAGCGTTGTCGAGCAATTCTTTTCTAATTTGTCTTGGACGCTTCGACGTGTTATTGTATTTATTAACAATCACAAAATGTCTTGAACAATTTTCACAATACTGAACATTATTTCATTGCCTATTGTTGAATCACACGTACACATTAAAAATAAAAATACTACTTAAGGTAAATACAGTATTGAAACATAATATTATTTTCAAGTTTCGAATGTCTACATGTTAAACAAAACATAGTTGACAAGTATTTCATCATGGAACAAAACTAAAACAAGAGGTATTAACACATANAACATTTCTATCTGTGTGCAACACAAATTCAATAAAATATAATTTTGTTAGCAAAAACAATAATACTTCAGCATGACCAGCGATCTTTCCAAAAGTAGCAATTCTTTGAGTGATATTCCTTTGTTAGTTCTGAATTATCACCTTTTGTTTTCATTTGTCAAATATAGCTACAGATATAAATAAACGACCTTTGCAACAGAACAAATGTTGCATCAGTTCATTCACATACTGGAACATTAGAAAAGTAATTCTTCTGTTGAANAGTGAAAATGCTGTAATTGGCAATTAAANGAAATTGTATGCAACACATTGCAAATAGTGTAGACTGAGTTTGCGACACTTTGGTGATGACTATCATTTGCCAGAAATAGCAATCTAGTAACTCTGTCACTATTAATGTTAAAATAAAATGACGACTAATGTTTCTAAAAAAAAATTAACTTTTCTTTCATTGCACTGCAATATATAAAGTAGGTTTGAGCAAATTGGAGCAGTATCTATATTAACATTTTCACAATCACTGAACACATTGCCCTCATAAAACAGTGCACCCTCCTGCACTAATACGGGACATGCAGTTGTGGCAGCCTTATGATGAAGCCAAAGCTCTGCATCCTTGTTTTTAAATTTTGGAANTTCACTGCAAGTATCTGGCCTCTAAATAAAAGAACATATCTTCTGATGTATTAAATATAATAGTTTAATTTATTACCAAGAAATTTGTAGCAAAATCACCCCATTCACTGTCTCTTAGGGCCAGAGAACGCCGATGCAACAATGCTGTATCGTACCGCAAGAGTAGACAAACCGAGTTGTTTACACTTTTGAAGTTTGTTTACGAATGAGCAAATACAGCAAAGTGTCAGAGGTGCCAACCTCAAGGACAATGCAACAATGCCAAGTTCACGTTTCGGAAAGTATGTCTTTCTGTTATCGTTAGTAAATTACGTTCTAAGAATTTATTTTGTATCTTTGGTATCGATAAGACGAAATACAAGAGTTGGACCTCTCAAAAATTCCATGTCTTCTCCCAACAACAGTTGGCATGACCCGAAAACTAGTCTGTATGAAATCTCTTTATTGCATGTAGGGTGGATAGATACCCAGTTTAGACTGAGTTTGGGGAGTGAGCTATGAAGTTTGAGACACAAAACCTTATAAAACCATTTTTATAGTTTGCAACTTGCTCAAACACACGAAGCATATTTCATGATCTGATTAATACTAAGATCTTTTACTATTACTAGCATAAATATTAAACTTATTAGTTACTTAACTGCCAACTAGATTAGACAGT
>KZ870210.1:65340-79338 GCA_003456935.1 Machilis hrabei | reverse complement strand
TTGAATGTACAAAAACAGTCTACAATCTTACCTTTAATTGATGAGGTGCTTGAATTGAGCCCCATTCGGCTGCAGATGATATTCTCGGATTTGATACTCTGCAACTTCACAAACCTGAATAATAAAGGTTTGTTTTAAATTCAATTTCCAACTTTGACCGGGCGCCATTTTGAAAATGAGTGTCGTAGCAAATAATTGTTTTGTTTGTTTTACTCGTCTTGATTAGACCTTTCACGTGATGTATCACACCACACAACTCCCCTTTCCATTTAAATTGTTCGCGTTGGGCCGCAACCCCAGGGTCCTGCGTCAATATCTTGTCACGGTTAAAGCAGCCCCTCGAAATCATGGACCACGTGTTTCGCCGTTTCTCCAAATTTCTAACGGTTTCCAAGCTCTGCAGGGGGTGGAACTTTACATACATCCTGTATAGGCGTTAAATTCCCAGTCAGACATGAACGCATTAATTGTTTGAATATTATACGTCGAAGTCGTACAACTTCCACTGCCCTTAACGGGGCTCGAACACATGTCGTTCAGTACCATACATAACGTTTTATTGTTATTACAGTTTTTAAGCGATTTATTAGTAAACTGCATAGTTGGGAAACAAGGATCTCCTTTAATTGAATGTACTAAACCTGGAAGTTTGATAGATAAAGGTTGCGACTTAAGCTTGGTCTATGCTCCCTGCCGTATGCCGGAGTCGCAAGCTGCCGGAGACGAAATAGAAATAACGTCGTTAGATGGTGTATTACATACGCACTCCGTACTTGCACGTTTCTGCATGCAGCTGCCGGAGGGCTATTCTAATTTCTATTTTTTTCCGCACCATGCCGGATTCACGAATCCCTCTGTGCCTGAATCTAGAAACTATTTCAGTGTACAGCGAGAACAAAAAACACAGTCGAAACCAAAGATAACATAAACACATCGAAGTCCGTCTTGTTTTCTCATGTACGCACGAGGTTAGAATTTCTCTGCTTGGGAGTCGTTGTTGCACTTTTTCAGCTTGAAGTCAGGATGGCAGATGATACACAGAAAGAACAATATAACTAGACGATAAAACATTAATTATTATTGTTCAGGGTATTATATATCTATACGTGTCGGCCAAATTATAGGGATTCCAAAATGAAAGAAAAATCTTGGAAGACAGTTGCTAAGCGTCAAAGTCCATTTCGCTTGATAAATAACTAACTAAACAATGGGAGGTATAAATGTAAAATCAAGTCAATCAAACAATACAAACACAATTGTTAAAGGACGAAAACAGGCGACAAAACTGAAGTGGTTTCGTATATCGTTGGTCAGCTATTTTTGCCGGAATCGCTAGCAGAAGAGAAAGGAGTATAAACATTGGTCTTGCGGTCTCCGGTAGCTTGAGTGTCACGCAATCCAGCATCCGGTATACGGCAAGGAGCATAAACCAAGCTTTACACCTCGAGGTTTTGCCTTGGGGGATTTAAATAGCGGATTTATTATACTGGGACAATGGTTTAACTTATTCAGATAATTATACATTTGTTTATGTACTGTTCCTTATGAATTGCTGAACGGTTAAAAAACTAGCAACACTGCACATTCACGCGTTTACAGCTGGTGTGCCATGTAGTAGGAGGTAAATACAAAAGGAAGCGATTAATATAAGTAACAAACACAGACCCTTGACTATAGTGACGCCGGTGCTCCTCTCATTTAACTCCAAGGGTTCTTCACTTGACTGCAGACTGTAATTATACTACCTTAGGACACTGCTGTCAAATTTAATAGTTTAAGGTTTTACCATGGATTATTTTTCCTTTTACCTTGCCAAAATAATGTCATCAAGAAATTCGAGACAGTAGAAAGTAACCAATAAAGAGTAAAATATGTGTAGAAAAGTTACCTACAAGACACGTACGAATACTAAGCCTTTACTTTATGTACACTACGGATAGTGTTTTTAGGTTGCCAGTAAAATCATCATGAATCAAACTGGCATCTGTTCGAGTCATTTGATATTTTATTTTGATCCTTCACTACCGGTAATGAAAACTGAAGAATCCATTCAGTTTAAACATGTGTACCTAAAAGGATTTAAAATGGTTTCCGAGACTCATTTAACTGCTCCATCCTTTTGTGAATATAATTAAGGTTAGGTTACTCTTTCGTATACATTCTTTTATAAGAAAAAGTCATAAAAATAATATATTTGAAAATAATTTGTAATCACAGCTTACGATGATTTTGGAGTGTAAACTACTTTGAATCATCGCTTGAAAAAATGCCCTTTCCGAAGACATTGGAATTAAACAAGAAAGCATCGCAAGGTTAAACTAAATTGTTAAGGTCTCCCACAAAAGGGTTGTTCGTTTAGATGAGTTATCGGTCACCATTTGGCCAAAATTAACAATTACATTTCCTCTGCTTTTCCCATTTTACACCACATAATTGATTTCGGGTTGACATATCTTACATTAAATATTTTTGGAGACCCGAACAATTGCAACATACTTTTGGGATAACCTCTATATTGAATTTATATACCTGATTATGGATCAAAAATTGTAATTTCATGCGAATGTCAATTAAACCAAGTTAATAGTTTTTCTCAATCAAGAAAACGTTCTTTAAACGTGTTTCATATATCCCTCACNCAATAACAATAATGCTCTTTACCTTGACAGCAAAATCAAGGTTAATCATTGACTCACTAAATTCTTAAATTAACTAAATCTATTAGGTACGTGTTAAAAACTTATAAATAAAAGTTGAAAAATGTTCGTGTAACTGCTGGTACATTTCAACCAGTTATGATGCTTGTATCGTTAATATAAATGATACATATTTATTTATATTTTACCTTCTGAAAGCTTTTAAACTTTCGCTTATAAGAAATTCGAACTGTATTTAAATATTCGTATTTTAGTTTATGTGAGACACAACAGCGTTAATGTTTTGTGCATTTAATTCCAAAAATATGTTGCATACACTCTTTCTGTAATTAATACCAATTTGACTTTAATTTGAAAACACAGTCGCACGTAAACAAAAACAATTTCATGAAAGTAGGAAGAAAATTACTTACTCGATTGAACGTCCAGCTTGATATCTCAACAACGGACGGAAAGTGACTGAGTGAGTGAAAGAGAGAAAGTCATGAGACCCTCAAATGTCTCTCACAAGTGAGATAAAGAAAGCACAACAATAAAATGACTTAATGGGATCACGCATAACAAGACCGATGAGTTTAATCTGTTTCATAACTTATTTTTATAAATAAACAAGAACATATAAAAACAAAGATAATTGAGCTAAGCGTAAACAAAACTCGATAAAAAGACGCACACAATTCTATTATGCCTTCTGATAACAAAATGGCGGTCAAAATTGATAATCTAATCAACGACAATGTTGTAACACAACAAGTGACTTTAAACAAAACAGCGTTATTAAACATTCGAAGATTTTTTTATATTAATAACAATAAGCTGCCTTTCAAAGAAGATGACAGAATTTGACCGCATTTGGCATATTATTACAGCAATTCAAGAGACACCTTAAATTTCTTGGCAGATGTTGTCTACTAGCAAAATAGCGGCAATTTTCGTGGTATTAGAGAACTGGACATATCTTCAAAAACAATAGCCGATACCACTGAAATATAGAATTGCCCGATCTTCCGTAATTTTACCCGATTTCAATAAATTGTATTATATCGTTCAAAATTGTCATGCATTACAAGATCAAGTTGTTAGTTTTGCCATTATAAAAATAAAATTGATGTGTTTGACATTTTGGAATTCGACATATATTCCGAATTTTTAGTTGCTAACGAAACATCTTTCGNAATTTGCACTAGATTTAACTTAAATTGGGAATATCCCTCAATATACGCCAATGCGTTGTTAACTTCACTTACTAAATTCACTACGTAATAAAAGAAGAGAAAAGATGTTGCAGCCGGTGAAACTCCAGATAAACAGGGTGTGGCTCGAAATTAATTCCCCCAGTTTTATTTTAAACTCGGAGAAGTTTTGAGTGTCAAAAGATGTTGAGTGGTAAAATAAGATACGTTCTTGTTCTAGCTGGCTAGAATTAATTAAGAAACAATTTGCCGTTCTCCGTGTAAAAGGGTATAAATCATGGACCCATAACTTAACCCCATGTGCAATTAGCTGGTAGCCCGCCGGTGGACCACTGGCTATATGGTTGGCGGCACACCAGACACTGTAGCTGCGGAGCCGCGGCGGCAATACAAAAAATGCCAGCCAGTGGGCCACCAGAGGCAGTCGCCAAGAAAACGCTAGTGGCCCACCAGTGGCAGAAGGGTGTATGGACCACCGATACCTTTTTTTGACCTTTAATCCCATGACCTTTGACCCTTGACATTTAACCCCGAGTTCGATTTCGAGTTAGATCGGGAGCTATCTGTATGTCACGTGATATTACGTCATTGCGATCGGAGGAGGAAGACCTTGGCTTACGGAACGAACCCTCTAACCACTGAGCTAATGTGACCATGTGATGTATCATGTATGGTAGCCAGAATATCGCCTTCTTTAAAAGAGGCCACAGAAAACAGTAAATACATTGTGTCCTTATAAAAAACAATTAGATTGGCCAAAAAACACGTTTGTTGTCACTTACACACATCAACTAACACACCCCTTCAAAAATGCAAATGGTTGCCGTTGTTCCTCTAACTCCAGTTTCTTGGTGGTAAAGAAGATTCATGTGTGCGCAGACAGTTGAAAGAATTCTCGCTTTAACACGAAGATGGGCCAACGGCGTTGCGACGCCATAAAACAGATAGTCAGATGGTAGTTGCGGGGCCACAGCGTTCCCGCAACGTAAAATCTTAACAGTTGAATTATCATTAAATGTTGCGTATTCTAAACATATTTACGTGAACGAACAATGCCTAATGAGTGAAAACCTCAACACCTTGACCAAATGTAAAATATCCGTATTTGAAAGAGTGACATCGCCAGAGGGCCGACTTCGGCCCACTGGCGACATAGCGCCAGCGACGGCCACCGTAAATCAGCCCGCGGGCCACTGGAGGTAGGCCGTAGGCGGCACGATGCACATGGGGAACCAAATGACAAGTAAAACAATTTGTTTTCGTTAATTACTGAATAGCATTATAGGTATTATCACTGAAATGAATAAGGTTTCTGAAGGTGATAGTCTAATGGAAACCCCATCCACTTCGTCACGACGCTTCAGGATAAATGAATTTTGCCACTCACTCGACACATAGCCGGTGGTGGGTTCTTTTACATCAAACGTTTATTGATGGGACCCCACTTTTAACATCCCTCCTGGAAGACGCCTACGATCATACCTTAGTGTGGAGTGCTTCTCAGGTAGACTTTATAACCAAGGCTAGGAGTCAGCCCCGGGATTTGAACCCTGGACCTCCCGATCAGGAGGCGAGCACTCTTACGCTAAGCTAACCTGTCGATCTAATGTTATAACAAGTCGGAATAAAATGAAATATAACGTTACAAAGAAAAAATCACTTATTCGATCGGCTAATGTATAATACTATGAGTACAGTATCTATATGGGTACTTCCCAGGGAGTGGCTAAGAATGAAATTAGACCCNCTCAGACTTAACTGTACGGCCGAGTTTATGAAATGCACATACAGCAACTGATTCGCAGACGCACAACGCAAACTGATCAAAAAGTGCTTACCTCCGTTCACAGAAACCTATGGTTTCTAAAGAAAGCGGGTTGCTGACATTTTAGGAGCTGGTTACGAACTGAGACAGGTGACAGAACAAAATGATCATTAACGGTCAACTCCACATAAAATTACTTACCCGGGATTCTTATGGCTTCACCAATGGTCTTCAAACTTCTGGTGGCTATTTGTTTATTTTTGTGATTCTTATGGCCTTTATCACACAGATGAATATAATTTTAACCAGTTGCCTGGCAAACACGGCTTCATCGCGTTCATGTTTCTCATCCTTGTGTAATGTTTTTATTATTTGGCCCTTTAGTTATTTATAACTGTGTTGGTGGGAACTTACTCTGTGTCAAGGTGCAGATTCACAAAGCACTGTATAGAACTCTAATCTCGGTGTCAAGGCCTAAAGACATTACAATATATTTAATTTAATAGTTAACTCGGTTAACTTGATCAAGGTGCAAGTAGAATGCAATCATTTGACCTCTCCAATTATCTTGGTAGGTATGACCTGAACCAACTTTATCCTGAGTGCATTAACAAGTTTAGTAATAATAAAACATACAGGATGTTTAAAAACTCGTGTGTAAAAATTGAACCACGCATTAGTGACAGCCTCAGGAACAATTCGAGGAAGGGAACCCATGTCCGGAAATGATTCATAATGGCGCTATGCGCAGTTTGAGGACGACTTTTGGCAACGCCGCATCGGAACTGGTATCGGATGAGCGATATACCGTCACCTTGGCACCACGTTACTGGGAAGGTGGATTGGAAGAGGAGGAATCGTCCATAAACCATCTAGATCCCCTGATCTAGCACCAATGGACCTTTATGTCTGGGGACACATGAAAGACCTCATTTACAGCACGGAAGTAGAATCGGAAGAAGTTCTTGTAGCAAGGCTGCAGCCGAAAAAAATTAATATCCGAAGATTTCAAGAGTCGCTCTTAAATCGCCGCTGCCTCTGCATAAGTGATTGTGTTCAAGGTGGGAATTTCGTAAATCTTTTGTGAAATTCTCTTCTGATAAAAAAGAAAAAAAATTGCAAATGTAAATTTCATGTATGATAAAAAAGTTTTCTTTAATTTGTTTCTACGAAAAAATAATTTAGTTTGTATGTTGACATTTGTTGGACCACCGTTTAACCTCATGTTCAACGTATTACTTTAGTCCGTAGATAAATGTTGTACAAAATCAAAGCTCTAAAACTGTAAAAATCCAATCAATTTCAGTTTTCATACTCCGCCTACCTGGAAGTTAAAGTATTAAATCAAATCATTATAACCTTAATTAACAGGAAATAATAAAAAAGATTACTAAAAAAAATACCGGCCCGGGACTCGAACTCGAGTAGATTGGAGCTTCTGCTGATTGTCGTAAAAACTTACGCACTGAGCTACGTCATGCTAATGGAAAGTGTTCTGTGGTTTTAGAGTGGAAGGTGAGGGGTCAATCTAATCGCTCATTCGCTACCAGTTCCGATGCGGCGTTGCCANACACATATTCAACACAGAGAGGGTAATTCAATAGAAACAACAGCTGGCAGAAATACATATGTTATTAAACTCTTTTCAAACAGATCCACGCTATTTTACAAGGAAGAATGACTTGCACTCAAAGGTGATTAGTCTATCAACATAACCAGTATTTTAAGTTATTATCTTGATTCCGTAATAATATTATTTCCAAGTACAAAATGTCAGAAAGTCAAAGACCAAAAATCATAATAAAATGCAACANACATTGAAAGAATTCATCAATAAACTTAGCTACGAATCAGACCTCATATACAAGGTGGCCTACATAACCTGTTGCAAGTCGATAACATGGGGATTTTGTATCCTATGTCAAAAATGCCCTACACAAAATTTGTTCTGCTCAACGAGGCCTACAAAATGGCGCTACTTGTTACATCGTAGATGGCGCTGTTCTCGGTGAAATTGATATTAGCTGTGTTTTTTCAAATAGGAATGCCTTAATATTTTAATTTGGAAAATCTTTACTGGCACTTTTAAAAATATCGTAGCATATTTGTATCATTTTTTGATGTTTGCCCATTGGAAAGATGGAAATCGGCGGGTGCCATAGCGTCTCTTTTGGCTGTGCCTGAGAGGGGACGGCTGGCAACTTCAAAAGCTTATAACTCATTAAATTTGCATTATTCGGAAAAAATGTTTCATATCAAAGTTATGTACTTTTTTTTTTGCAGAATTTGAATCTTCAATAAAAAATAGGGGTCCCTATTTGAAAAATCAAAGCTAATATCAATTTCACCGAGAACAGCGCCATCTACGATGTAACAAGTAGCGCCATTTTGTAGGCCTCGTTGAGCAGAACACATTTTGTACAGGGCATTCTTGTCGAATGATGCAAAATTCCCACGTTATCGACTTGTCACAAGTTATGTGGGCCATCCTGTATAAAACTGAGTATAATTACTATTGGAATAAAATATACATAAATGGTTGGTTTAACAAATATATACTAACTATACCATAACACATTCGAGGCAAGTATTCAACAGCGGCTTCACTCAACCCAACGTTCATCGCCTGAAAGACGTAGCAAATTTAATTTTTCGTAGCTTGGTAAGTGAACGAAAATTTGCGTTTTAAGCGAAACGAAATTTCGCGCTACGCTTCGTTTGGATATGACAGAATCGATGCTGGCACTGTACATCTTTATTAGTGTATTCTATAAACCTCGTCNTATCTATCCACGTAGTCCAACTTTTTCTGTCCGTCCACATATCCATTAGCGTATTTTATAAACTCAGTCTAAGGGAGTAACGTTACTTAGAGGGAATTTACTGAAACGTTACCTGGGTTATAATGTAACAGTAAAGACGATGCGAATCGAAATGTAAGTAAAAAGATTTTAAATTAAAGCAATGTAATAAAACGTACCTTTATTCAAGAAGACCACCCTGTATAAGGGATACATTTTTATGTGAAGCAAAAACCTGTGGTGCAAAAGCACCGAGAGTGCCAAAAGTGTACATAGAACCGTGAAGAAAGAAAGTGTTTATGAACCTTTGATTTGATTCTTTGAAGACGTTACGCTTCATGGAAAACAGTTGACGGTTGGGAGTTCTACAGTTTGGAAGCTCGAGAAAAAAAATGTAGAAGTGTATTAGGTCGTTCTGTGGGTAAAAATAGGATGACACGAGACACTTTACCTAGTAGCACGAAAATGGGTAGCAGCAGGAGGAACCAAAGATGCGAGCTCAGTAGAGTAGTGACCGTGAAAATAATGGTAAAACAAACCAAGGAAAGAGACTAAACGATGACGTGAGAGAGGGTGTAAAGATGATATAAGGCAGGAATACCATGTAATTAGGGTAAAATCACAGGCTTCCTCGTTTTCATGTATTTTATCAAAGAACGTTGTAATTAGAAAACCTTAAAAAAAAATCTGTATTATTTTGACCGAACGAAGTTCCATCTATATCTTAACTTGACGGATTTACTATGGTTTTGCAGTCAGTAACATTCGCCTTTAAGTGCATAAAAATAACAGTCCACTAAATACGTTTCAGAATCCGTAAAGTTCATTGTACACTAAGCAGTTAAAACGCGGCAGCTGTACCACCCGCAATCACTTGAAAATTTCCTCTGTACTTTCGCTGCAACACTGGGTAACCATAAACAATGCCGACTACCAATCTCAGCCACTTTATTGATAACTATACTCAGCTGTGTTGTTATGGTACCCATCAAAGTGTTTTCTCAGTAATTTTGCTGTAAGTGNTTCACTCAACTAGCTTTGCTTATCTGTCTTGGATATTTTGTGGTTTTGAAGTGCCAACTTCATGTTGTGGATAACTCAAATCCTCTTTCACAATTACAATTTTTATACATTTCCACAGATTCTCGAATGAGTCGTAGTTTTTGCACGTTTTATTGAAATGTATCAAACGTTGACAAGATAATGGATATTCAGCTATTGCGGATTTGACGGGCATTGTAATGGCTGAAACGTTGGTAAATATTAATCTTAAAACCCGATACAACAATTTAAACTATGGTCATGGATATTACTAAAGTATCATTCCTTTCTTGTAAATAAAGTACTGTAGAAAGTTTGTTCTGAGACTCTTGAANTAGAGTAGCTCAGGAATGGAAATACTAATACAGACTTTTCAAGTAAACAGCCAACGCTACCCTTTTCAAATGCATGGCAACTGCCCAGTAATAAGGATGACCACTAAATAATATCACAAGCGAGTCATCACACACTTTGACTCGTTACAGTCGAGAAACAAATTCTAGATTATTTTAAAAGCCAGAATGGTACACCCATCAACGGAATTTCAGTAAACCACCTGTTTACGACGTTTGGTGAATCCATAGTGTTTTTATTGTTTCTTTAGCAAGGGCCTTTTAAGCAAAATTTTCTGTTAGGCGATCATTGAATGGGAAGAGTACTGCCATGATTTGAACTGGTTTCTCTCATTTTTAATATCTCTCATACATTTGCTTAGATTGGAAACTGATTATGAAATCAAGACGTTTCATCATACTCAAAAGAGTGCTGTTAACAGATCTCTCCATTTCCTCCATAACAGCGGAAGTTTACGTTGACTCACGCATTTAAGAATACAATTGTCAATACACTAAATTTGGCATTCATATTTTTTTTATTTTCCTTTAATATTACTGTTGGTAACACTGGTTACCCAGNGCTACTAATTTATTCTGATATAAAGGTTTATGGTAGAATAATAGAAAAGTAAACATTTAAATAGACTTAATGTATTATAAACTTCATTGAATCACTCAAAAAATCACAAAAAACACAACTCTAGCGAGGCATTTTGTTAAAACAATAATTAAAAAAATCAATGCAAAATCATTTTAAACATAAAAAATCATCACAAACATTTGTAATCATTCCTTTCAATACCCTGAAGAACAGTTATCAAGTTTTTGAGTCCAAAAATAAACCCTTTATCTGGTCCAGAATAAGCTACTGGATCCCCAAATCCCCTATGCGTAGAGTGAGCAAAATCAATTATGCGAACATCTGATTTTATCTCGCTATCGTGGAGCCGTTTCTGTAGTTTGCACACGTTTTGACGTACAGTGCCGACGTTGTACTTGTGCTTATCGACGCTGCGAGAGCGTTCTCGCTCTTTATTTTTCTGGACGATTACCTGATGATCCACGAGCGACACGGTGTCTGCGCTGACACTCCTACCCAATTCGCCCCGATTTACTCTTTGATTAGACCGATTTGTACTNGAATTGACTTTGTTAGCTGAATTACACTCCTCTAAATTTTCTTCCATTTCTATTTCATCAGCATCCAGTCCCTCGTAGATGAGCAACAAAGAACAAGTGTAAAACCGGAAAGTATCAAGTTTTTCGATGGTTTCCGTCAACGTTTGCAATTGCCGGATCAGAGAAGGAATGACGTCTCGACGAAGCCTTGAACCATTGTGAAGAAACTGTATTAGAGCTTGACGAAAACCATCCACACTCAATCCTCTCCCGTAGTACTTGTTACGGCATGTGAACCGACTTGATGTGATTTGGTATACCTGTAAGATGAAAAAAAGGTCTTGAGACATACACATTCAAGTTTTCAAAATATAAGACAAATAGTTTGCACATTGGAATCTGACTCAGTATGATAGTTATAAAATATATTGTAATACTATGTGGCAAAAGCTTCTTGTGGCTGTAATNTGATGCAATTGGAATATTTTTAATCTGCCTTTTTTTGGTCTATATTTCTCAGTTTCAATGTGTTTCACTTTTGTTAAAAATTGCTTTGTGAATGTGTATACAATGCACACAATTTTTATTTTTATTTCTGAAGGATATGGCATGTCCAAAAAGTTCGATTGNCCCAATTACTCAGAAAGTAGTCATTACGAGTTGTAGCCTGTGATCTACTTGTTGGAAACTTTTAGCCATGGTGTTATAACACTATACCTTATACAGGGTGTTTGTAAAGTTCCATCACCCCCCTGCAGAGCTAGCTTGGAAACCGTTAGAAATTTGGAAAACCGGTGAAACACGTGGTCCAAGATTTCAAGGGGCTGCTTTATCCATGACAAGATATTGCCGCGGGGCCCCGCAGGGACCCAGGGCTGCGGCCCAATGCGAATAATTTAAATGGAAAGGGGGTCTATTGATATATCATGTGAAAGGTCTAATCGAGACGAGTAAAACAAAACAAAAAAATATTTGTTATGACCTCATTTTCAAAATGGCGGCCGGTCAAAGTTGGAAATTGAATTTAAAACAAACCTTTATTATTNAGGTTTATGAAATTGCAGAGAGAAGGGTAGTATCAAATCCGAGAATATCAGCTGCAGCCGAATAAATGACTTCGAAAGATTCATCCTATTTTCTTGTAATTTCATTTGGTTTTAAAAGTTGAATGTACAAAATCAGTCTACAATCTTATCTTTAATTGAGAAGGTGCTCGAATTGAGCCCCATTTGCCACCTCTCGGATTTGATACTACCCTACTCTCTGCAACTGCATAAACCTGAATAATAAACGTTTGTTTTAAATTCAATTTCCAATTTTGACCAGCCGCCATTTTGAAAATGAGCGTCGTAGCNAATANTTTTTTATTTTGATTTACTCATCTTGATTAGACCTTTTACATGATGTATCACACGACACCCCTTTCCATTTAAGTTTTTCACGTTGGGCCGCAGTTCCGGGTTCCTGCAGGGCCCCGCGTCAATATCTTGTCACGGATAAAGCAGCTCCTCGAAATCATGGACCACGTGTTTCACCGTTTTTCCAAATTTCTTAACGGTTTTCAAGCTTGCAGGGGTGTGTGGGTAACTTGACAAACACCCTGTATACAGTGTTACACTTGCAACCTAAAAGAATGAACACTGTAGCTCCACTTATGGTGCAATGTCAAATAATTATGACCATAGAACAATTTACAATTATGCAGCTCAGCCCATCTATCACTGTATCTAACTGTATTGCACACAAGAATAATAAATATACTGAACCAAGTGCTGGTATTTTATTTACAAAAACCTATCTGTTATTTCTGGTCGTTTAGAGAGTATGATGGTGCTGGTAAGAAGTATGGTTAGAAATAACATTCGTGCGACCTGAATTCAAATTAAAACCTATTTATTAATGAAACTCGTTGCATGAACATAATACANATCTCCAATGGTAGCTGGTCACAAGTACAACACACACATAACCCTGCACAGACACTAATATACCACGAAAACACATAACTTACACTTAAATACTCAGTCAAAGCATTTGATGCAATACTATAAAATTTCACTGTTATGCCTATATTTGAAATCATGAGCCCTGACCACACACTTTCACTGACACTAATATAATATCGCAATCCTATCGTGATAACAAAGATAAATTAGTCTACGAGATAGTATGACGTGACGATGTTGAATCGCANTAAATTCGAAATGTAAATTTGAGAGCTCTCAATATTTGTCAGCAAAGTTTTCTTCCAAAGTTCACGTCGAAATGCTCATAAATTACGTAGCTAAATATGGCAGTGATTTCATTTGTTTTCAATTTTCTTTGGGGTTCAGACTGCAGGCATGTTAAATCAGTCGTTGTACTACTCCTGCCAGGATTGGCGAAGTCTCTTACATCTTGGAGAGACAACGATGGCCTGTCCCAAGATCGGTTGATTAATGGTGTCGGCACTTAAGACTGTACCTGAATGTTGAGACTTCACAATATAACACTAGTTTAGCAACACTGAGTTTGTTGTAGTTTCAGCTATATTGGCGTCCTTGGCTGTATCCAGTATTCAAATGATAATAAACAGCCGACTGAATATACTACATTCTTCAAATCTTCTCTCCCGAGAAGCGTGCTCGTCGTAGGCTGAAACGAATCACACGATCACTGTCCAGTTGAAATATAACTCCAGTGGTCCATTCCAGTTGCTATGACAACGTGATGAACAAGTAGAAGATCACAGAAAATTAAGTGATAAAATAACTAAGATCGTTTCTAGTTCAGGTTGCATAATATTAACATTTTCTAGATAATCACATCATTTAAATAGGTCTTGAAATTGTTAGACATCTATTTCTTATGTGACTAAGATTCATGTAAGATAAAAAAAATAACTCTAACCTTAGAAAAACACTACATATCGACTAAGTTGAAACATAATTTGCCGATTTATCAGGACATTGAAATGAACGTGAAAATTATCCCTATATACAAAAATACTCCAAATTACCTAAAATCACTCTCTCCAACTCTATATATGAAGTATACAGTTCACGGCAAGCATCACATTTAGTTGCAAGTATCCTTGTGCATCGTATA
>KZ870206.1:44073-54734 GCA_003456935.1 Machilis hrabei | reverse complement strand
TAGAACGTCCGGACGGATTGGACAAAGGTTTTTAGCTAAATTTGTTTAATATATAAGATTCATTAATTGGCCCTGTTTGTACTTACGTTCAATAAAGATTATTATTAAACTAGCTGTCGATAGATGGCACGCATCGTTACGCAGTACAGCCAAGAATTAGTTAATTCTTGGTACAGCAGCTTGCCGATTAAATTGCAATGCTGTCTCCTGTGCATTTTAAATAGGAACTTTCACGTTTTATATTAGGCTAGAAAGAAATATTTTGCGTGAACAAATTTTCGAACACTCCACAGGCTTAAAAAATGTAAGGTTCAACTACCAACGAAGTATTGACCGCAATGAAACCGATAGGTGGAACCACTAATCAAATCTAGTTCCGCCATTTTCCTAACCTACGCAACTGCGACTTGGCTAGTATTCTGAGTGAATGAACAGCTGCAGAGGTGCGAGTAGTTATTCGGTTTTTGTGGGTAAAAGCAACTTCACCAGTTGAAATTCACAGTCTACTTAAAGGCATTATGGTCCAATCGTGATGACTGTACAACATTGGCGAAAATTATGCCGTGAATTTAGTGGCACTGGATATAAAAACATTTCAAAACATCGACCAGTTCTGGAAAAATCATAGTGACTGTGTTTTGGGAGAGTCATGGTCTGCTGGATTTCCCTACGCCGAATGCAGCAATTAATGATTTTGCTTATCAAGAGACTCTAGAGAAACTGAAGAAAGATGTTCAACGCAAAGGGACTCAAATGTCTGCCAAGGGACTGCTGTTGTGGCACGACAATGCTCGACTACACTCAGCTCGTGCCACAGTAGATCTTTTGGACCAATTGGTCTGGGAAATTCTACAGCACCCGGCCTACAGCCCTGATCTGGTACCTAGGAACTTCCATCTATTGCCAGTGTTTGAAAAACATATTCGTGGCAAGCAATTCCACTCGGACGACAACTTGAAATATGATGTAAAATATTGGCTACGAGAGCAAGATCCCATATTCTACCGACAAGGTTTTGATTCGGGGATTTCCCGGTTGGACAAGTGTCTCAACAAAAAGGGCGATTATGTCATAAGATAGTATAAGTGTACATATAAGTATTTGGGTTAAACTAGATTATTAAGAAAGTACTGAAGATGGGAACTTTTTGACTTCCCCTCGTATATATAGCCAAATCCACCGTTCCAATTCTGAGATTTCAGCGTAACGTACACCCATACCCCTCTTATATATATACAGGTTAAGCTGAATTTGATTTGAAAACTGAACCTTGACCTGGATAAATAATGACCAACATTTAATATTGTGATAATTAATTTGGGATTCAATATCCATCAATAACGCTTGACAGAAATCAAATTGTATAATTCAGAAATACATTATACCATGACACAAAACATTCTATCGAAAAATTTATATAATCCAGGAATACATTATACCCTGACACATACCATTCTTTTCCGTGCTCCTTTACGGCTTTGACTAGCCATTTAACTTCAAACCTTATCCTAGTTTAAATAAACGTCCCCTTTTTTTGTTCTAATCCGTGTCACTTTCACATACCTTGGACTGTCACTTTCGACACAACAATATACACTTCTCGAACACTTAACCATTCACACAAAACACTTCACAGAGCAGTGCACCACGTGGCTTCCTTACCTCACAAACGAGCTTTCACTTCACCTTGTCAACACACTGTAGGTTTCCATGGATAATTATTTAAGATGATGATGATGATGATTTTTGGTGTTTTACGTCCCGTCGACACACTATGGGTCATTAGGGACGATGAAACAATGATGATGATTTTTGGTGTTTTACGTCCCGTCGACACACTATGGGTCATTAGGGACGATGAAACAATGTTTATTGTGATAAATGAATGTGAACTTAATTCTAGATGAAGGTGATGATGAACACTTTTTATTGAAACAGTGAGTCACACCCAGCCCTGGCCAGGAATCGAACCTGGGACCTCCAGCGTGCAAGGCCAAGTNTGAAACAGTGAGTCACACCCAGCCCTGGCCAGGAATCGAACCTGGGACCTCCAGCGTGCAAGGCCAAGTGGCTAACCACTAGGCTACCGGGGCCGGCAAAATTATTTAAGAAAGAAGTAAAGAACGAAAGGATTAATAGTAAATTGTTATTATAGAAGGTAACGGTGTCACCATCTACCGGAGATAGTGATATTTTATGGTCCACTCAGAGCAGGGGTACTCAACTTACTGGGGGAAAACAATCCAAAATATATCGAATGACACGAACACCAAGTTTTTACGATACCCCTCAATAGTATAAAGGGGATGGTTTTTCCCCAAGAAGTTGAGAAGTCCTTATGTGATTTGAATGATTTTAGCAAAAGTGACACACCCGCATCCTAATACATCGAATAACACCAAAACCAAGTTTCAAAAACCCATGGAACGCCCTGGCCCCTCAATAATAAAAGGGGCGGTTTTCCCTCAGTAAATTGAGAACCCCTTATGTGATTGGAATGATTTTAAGAAAAGTTACACCTTCGCATCCAAATACATCGAATGACACCGAAACCAAGTTTCTACGATGCGTAGAACAGGGTGTAGACTGGTCTGTATAAAACGTCGCAAGAACAAGAAGAATAAGACAAAATTCCACTTCCAGCCCTATGCTTTATCTTGATTTCACGTTCTCAGATTTAAAAAAATTTGGTATACATGTCATCTATATGCCAATCATAGCTAGTATACAAAATTTGGTTTAAAATATTTAATTACAGCGGAGTTATTAATGGTTTCCGTTTTCCATTTAACATGAGACAGAGACTTCACAACTTATATATTGGTCCGAGAGGCCAATATGATATTGTAAATCAATACATCCCGGTCAATAATTTCGAATCTGTTCAATTTTGTAGAATATGTGTCTTCAACTTTGGATATGCGAAGTAAATATCTTTTACACTGCCTTTCAAAAAGCCTTTGATAAAGTCAATCATGAAATCCTGTTACGGTTTTTCAAACTCATTAATCACTCTTTTCTCCTCTTAACTTCAGCATAGAAGACAATACGTATCACTTAATTAGTGGCTTCGTATTTAGAGAATTTTCTACTCCTTCTGGTGTCCCACAAGGATCAAATCTTGGTCCGTTACTATTTCTTATTGTCAGTGATATTGGCTCTTGCGTTGAGAATTCAGAGTTTCTGTTATATGCTGATGGTCTTAAGTTATATAACAGAGTTAATTCCGAAAAAGACTATACGAGTTTGAAAAGATATTAATCCTATTCTAGAGTAGATATCAAGAAATGTTTCGTAATGACATTTGGCCACAAACATCAGCGATTTCAACTTAAATATGTAATGGGAGGGTCTGATTTAATAAGAATAGAAGATGAGGTGAAGATGTAGGGATTGTATCTGATCAGTAGTTAACTTTTAAGACTCATATTCTCTCAGTAGCTAAGCAGGCGTATTCGAGGCTCGGTTTAATCATCAGATCAACAAAAGTGTTTCGGAATATTGAAACAATGAAAGTATTATACTGATGTTTGGTAAGGCCGACACTTGAGTATGCTTCACTTATACGGTGTCTGTCCTTATTTCTGTAAATACCAGACAATTCTGGAAGATTTTCAAAAGAAATGTTTACGCCTGGTCTGTTTTCGGAACTTTAGAATCTATACCTACTTAGCTTGCTACAAATATGAGATCGCTAACTACTAGAAGGAAAGTTACCTGTCTAATTTATCTCTTTAAACACCTAAATGGATTCCTTAAAGACAGTGATAGTCTCTCGCTGATTTGATGGCTCATCCACAGTTAAACCTACAAAACATAGCCACTCCGTCGCTTCTTGCACAACTGATCCTAGCGTAAGTACACGAAATAGTTGGATATCGTCTGACGAAACATCTCCACATTCGGAATTATTCGATTTTCGTAGCAGAACACAATAAGAAAAACAAAATAAAAATGTATATGTTAAATAAAAACCACAAGAGTTAGTACACGCTATTTATTTTTTCTTCCTTGCCTTAACGTAACTGAGAGTATTTCTTCTGGACATACAGCTTTCCTCCACTTGGTGTCTTGGTATGTTACTGACGCTCTTATTATGTTCAAAACTCGTATATCTGAATTTTTTTGTGTGTGGATTGAATCGTAATTATTCATAGAGTTTGTGAAATAGCTTCCAAGAGGTGTTGAGTAGAAATTGATTGCACCTTATATTGCTTGTTTCCCTTCATGTTTCTTCTAGGAATCTCGAAAGCATACACACAAGCTACCCCTTACAAATTCACGTTCAAACTGAGCGAAAAGGTCCAACTTTATAATTGCATGTGTGCGCACACCTCGGTTGGACGACCACTCATTGCGTTTGTGAGTGCAGCACACCGATCGGTAGATGAAATAGTTGCGCAACCGAAAATTGCATGTCAGCGCCTANCCTAAACCCATTAACCAGACCAATAGAATGTCCGCAAAACTTAAACAGGATATACAGTACGTAACCGACAGGTTGGCCTAGTGGTTAGAGTGCTCGCCTCCTGATCGGGAGGTCCCGGGTTCAAACCCCGGGGCCGGCTCCTAGCCCTGGGTAAAAAGGATTATCCTACAAGTCTGCCTGTGAAGCACTCCACACTAAGGTATGATCGTAGGCGTGGGTCCCATCGATAAGTGTTCGAAATAAAGGATCCCACCTCTGGCTATGTGTCGCAAAATTCAAAATTCAGTTATCCTGAAGCGTCATTACGACGCGGATGGGGGTCTCCATTAGACCTGAGATGTCATAACAGTGGGACCATAATCCAATAGCAATAGCAAAATACAGTATGTATCAAAGGTAATTTGTAAGACAGACCATGTAAAACTTTGCACAAATAGATTTATCAGTATAAGTAGGCGGATGGGGGTCTCCATTAGACCTGAGATGTCATAACAGTGGGACCATAATCCAATAGAAAAATACAGTATGTATCAAAGGTAATTTGTAAGACAGACCATGTAAAACTTTGCACAAATAGATTTATCAGTATAAGTAGGCGGATGGGGGTCTCCATTAGACCTGAGATGTCATAACAGTGGGACCATAATCCAATAGAAAAATACAGTATGTATCAAAGGTAATTTGTAAGACAGACCATGTAAAACTTTGCACAAATAGATTTATCAGTATAAGTAGGCGGATGGGGGTCTCCATTAGACCTGAGATGTCATAACAGTGGGACCATAATCCAATAGAAAAATACAGTATGTATCAAAGGTAATTTGTAAGACAGACCATGTAAAACTTTGCACAAATAGATGTATCAGTACAAGTAGGCTACACTATCAATGTAAGAAACAAAGATGGATTTGTGTTAGCAAATACAAATAATAATAAAAATAATACAGCGTCTTTATTTTAGGGCGACGGATTCGTCAAACATCTGGCCGTTCTTCCCCTTGACCGGCATCCATATTACATTTTATTTAATAAAAAAAAGATTTTACAATACCAATATATATACATAGTTATACACATACACAAGAAAAATAAAAATAAAAATAAAGAAAACATAGGTACCACATAAGAAACAATGTAAATGAAACTAATGAGATTACAAAGGTAAAATGACATTATATGAATACAAGGAAACTAAATGGTCAGAGTTCATATTTATTTACTGAAGTACACATTTTACATAACAAAGGTTGAAAGAAGAAATTGGAATACTGAAATAACACAACAATGTAAAACGAGCAAGACAATCTTCGGCAAGTGACACACTATTGATAAAAAATATTAAATACAGTTTCAACTATCAAAAGTACATAACAGTGATACTTTTGAAGTGAAAAACAGCTTAGTTACCTGTTTCGTTGTTTTGTGAAGTGTTAATGTGTTTTAATGGTTTTTAAATATAACATACACAAAGACAAGTGAGTTTAAGTTTTAAGCTAAATTAAGCTCAAGGGAGAGACATTTTATAATTTTAAACGTACTTCTAAAAGCCAAGAAGTTTATTTCGTTAAAGTTACATACACATATTTAGAATATTAAACAATAATTAATATTTCTTGAATGTAGAACTTAGAAGTTAAGTAATGATTTACGTAAATTAGCACAAACTTAAATACATTTTTTCTGTAACGTTGTTTAATCTGAAGGTACAATTTTCTAATTTTGAGGCTGAATGAACAGTAAATGTCATTCCACGGGCCGGCTGACCGCAGTAGAGCAGATAGTTAATCAACCACGTCTCATACCAATAGCCATGGGTTCGGTTCCCATTCACGCTGGGTGATGTAAATGACCTTCTTGTCGAAATTTGTGATTGTACACACATATTCAGTAATCACAACACGCATCAATTTCATGAACAACATCTTAGAAGGCAAATTGAAAAATCTTTAAATTAAGTTATATTGAAAAACAAAAAATTAGTCTCTTTTCACTTTTAGTGCTTTAGGTTTTGACATCCATAGAAATACATAATTCTTGTGTATTTTAAAAGACTAGGCTTCAAAATGTGTGTTATTTCATAAAAAGTAATATAAATCCGTGATTCGGTTCAGTTTGTATGATTTGATAATACTCGTACTTTTCGTATTACTTTCGTCATACTCGAAAATGTGCTTTAGAAAATACATTGTTGATGCATAACTACAAATATTTCAATACTGAATTCCCAAGAGTATACCTTTAAAGCTTCTTTTTTTAACTCATTCAAAGCACAACAATTTCTTTAAAACTGTATTACATACATCAACAATTTATTAACTGATCATGAGTTACATCTTATACAAGATATAACATTGTTATGTGTATACTAAGAATGATCCATTGAACATTATTAGAAGTATTGTTTCAGTTAGTACAGTTAAATAAGTGCTAAACCTAAACTAAACTTAATTGCCCTTTGGATTTTAGTGCGTTTCCATGCTAACAGTGAAGCTCGATTGGAAGTGCCAAAGCATAGTTTCGTCAGTCTTCCGTTAGTGCCATCTACAGTAGTTCTCCAGTAAGCTGAACTACGTGACACGTTGTACACTGGATGCTTGTCGTTGGAAGTGCAAGCATACAACTAGCAGACGTTGGCTTAACTCGATGTTGCCACCGGTAAGAGAGCGCCATTCGTCCGAAGTTAAACAAAATGTGAATTTACTTATGTGTAATCTAGTTCTAATTTATTTTAAAAAGCAATGAAAAAGGTAATGTGCAGGCCACACTCTCTTTGGAAAAATTTAAAAAATGTCGCATACTTTGATACAAGGCATATCACTGAAATTTATCCCCCCAACTGTCGTAGTTAAATTACAATAACGAAATGGAAAGCCAAACCATTATTATGAATTAAGATGCATTATTAAGTGGGCTAAAAATCCGTTTGATTCGGTTGCACCAATTTTCGCACACGGAATTACTATGGCACATTATACACCTTTATAAGATTAGTAAAATTTTATTGTAAACTTCTAATAGTGTTCTTCTATAGATCGTCTTACCAGTGTATGTGATTAGGTATCTTAAANCTCTCATTGGCTGGTTTGTCCAAATGCTACAACAGACTGTTTCATTTTTTAACAACAGGATGTAACTGATTTCATGCGTCAGTCAACAACGGACTTTACTGGTTTCATATTTTATGTTCGTTTTATGCAAAGCTGATAATGGGGCATTATTAGTTCTACGAGATAGCGAGCTACTGCATCTATGTATGTATTTTTTTCTTCAATTAGTAGAATTCTAGTACATCAACTTAACACTTTTGGGAAAAACGCGATTATAATTTTTCAGTTTCTGTATTAGTAAATTGAGAGTAAAGTATAAAGTAGATATAAACAAACCAAAGAACCAAAGCGCAAAAGCACTTTTGAAGTGTTCCAATATCAGTGGCTCAGGCATCTTAGACTCTTGTTTTGCTTTCTTGAAGCAAGGCCTTGATCCACAAAGGGCATCACATATCCACTTATTAATCAGTCCTGACTCAACGACATTAGCCATAGCAGAGTCAATACTGTTCTTGAAAATAGATTTTTTGGGCATTGGAATTCCAAGTGATGTTTTTATAAAACAACTGTCACTGACATGAACTTTCTGATCAATCAATCGATCAGAATTGGTATTGATCATATAATCAATTATACGTTTATACGAAATGTACGCTATTTTATTTTTTGCAACTAAAGCTATTGAATGCCAGGGATCTTTACATTCTGTTAGTCTATTAGCAACGTGTAAAGCATGTTTATTATTTGATGATCTAAGTACATCCTTAAAAAATACAGATAACAATGCTTCACAACGCAGTCCAGTTTCTGCCAGTTCTTCCACAGAATCTATTTGATGCTCTAGGCTAGGTGTTATGAGTTTTGCAGTGAGGTTACTCACAAGGGCAGTTCCGATGACTATTGCGTACATTAATAACAACGAAGTAAACATACGAGAATGGGTATCACGGACAGGTAACCAAGCCCCCTGATTCAATAACAAAGAAAAGTTTGAAAGAAAAGAGTCCACAATATCAAAATTCGTAATGGTACGATCTAGCTTCAACTTTGTTGTTTTTCTATTAGACAAACATATTAAAACATAAAGTGTTAATGATGAAACAATGTATGCTACAAATGTACCAGTCCATAGATTCGATTGGAATATACCCAACACAGATGTCCATTTTAAGGTTGCTCCCCTTAGAGGAACAGCAAACGTTATGCATTGCTCTCCTAAAGGCCGGCTAAGGTCCATTAAAAAAGTATTAGACAAGCTCGGTATCAACTCATTAGCCCCAAAATGGGCAAATCCTTTCACTAAATCTCTTTTCAGGCCTGTAGCTGTACCATTAGGATACACATTGCCCCAGTTCCCTCCATCTGTTGGAGTTTGAAGTACAAGTGTTGCATTCAGTGTTTGAGAAACTGCGGATGCGATGTTAACNCAGTAGCCTTTGTATTGTATCTCTTTACCTTGCTCATCCTTACCTATTCGAAAGATGTAAGGTTTAATCACATATACGCTAGCAATTATCTCGTTTCCTTTTATATTCTTTGTTTTATCTGGATAAAATGTAGTTGTGTTCTTAAGGTACCTTCGCCCATTCCACACATCAATTTCAGCAGTTTTAGGTGNATTTACATATAGAGGGAATATCACATTCATTTTGATTGATACATAGTCTAAGTGTTCCATCGACAGTGTTACCGCGTTTGGAATCTTGGTAAAGATTGAATCGGATATGCAGTCACTATTAAATGTTACAAGAAAAAACCGAGACATAAAGTAAATATAATTATTGTTATATGCACATGTCAAAAATTGTGTGAGCGTGTTGGAATCATTGATGAATACAAAAGTTGCGGAACACTTCCTTGATGCAGACAATAACAAACCATTGCTAGTTTTTAAATCGATATTAGAAGGCTGATTTAAATTTCCAATAACAATTACAGATGGGATATTAAGCTTATTAAATATTGAACTAGTTTGTTGAAACCATTTTGATGCCTCGTCATCTGCAATGAAGACCGCACAATTAGTATCCAAAAAATGTGTTGAAACAGTAGTTCCAAAGAAATTCCTTGAATATAGATCTGTAGAAGCTCCTTCTGCCAAGTGAGAAGGCAGTTCAATTGACGATGACAAACTTACAAGGACTAGGGCATAGAAACTTATTATCCAATTGTGACGGATGTTGAAACTGTAAATAAAAAAACAAAATCATTTTGTTTCAAAATAAAGAAAAGCAAAAAGTAAAGCAACATGTAAAGTTACAAAGTAAAAACACACTATAAAACAATAGATCTGTGATCATACTCTAGAGTTGGGAATGCTAAGTACGTACCCTGCCTTGCGGGTCAAACTCTGTCCTTGGATTACCCTTCATCACACGATAACATTTGGTCTGTCAGATTTAGTACCAGAAGAAGAAATGTCGTCACTTGATCGTATAGGCTATTCTCTTTGAGTTCAACAGTTATCTTAGTATTAGTGATTCAATGACCACTCACAACACGTAAATTTGAAACTTAAAGATAATATACAGTTCTAGTGATGCTATTACTGCTGTTAACACTGAATCTAACATAAAAAAGTGCTCTTTTGATGTCAAACTTAGCATAGCACACGGTCCAGAATTTCTTCGCATGGAAACGATTTATGACAATCTGCCAAAACCAAAATATAATTTCGGCTGCAAGCAGTAACCGCCAAACGTGTAATGTAGAATTATAGAATTTCTACTTTTTATTTAATTGTCTGATTTTATTTAATAATTGGTAGTTGGGATTTTGAATTTACTGTTCAAGTTTTAAGTGAACATAAGCTCGTAAAATGCGTTTCATTACAATAGGATAAGAAACAATGGTTAATAAAGAATTCAGAAAATGTAGAACTCAGCACAGATAGTCGTGTAAAGTGGCCACTTGGAAGTATTTAAAAATATCACGCATGGTAGACGTGATCGCCGGTGCCTTGAACTGGGCTTCTTTTGATGACTTTGCAGAAGTATAACGTAGCAAAGTTGAACTGGGAATTGATTGATTTTTGAGTCGGTAGTGAGTTGGGACTTGATCAGTGGGCTCTGAAGTGAATACATTCGCAAAGTGGCGAGCTAGTATTCATTTTAGGGGTGAAACTGAATCTAAGTAAGTGTTTACGAGAATTGTTCAAGACAGAAGAGGCTTATTTGTACAGGTAT
>KZ870205.1:64062-74376 GCA_003456935.1 Machilis hrabei | reverse complement strand
GGCTTCTATAAATAAATAGATTGGATTTCTAGAGGTGTGGATTATCATGAATCCTTTGTGATTAACTTGGTGTAACTTGGAAAGCTGTAAATCACTCCTAAGCTACACAACATCAAGTAAGTAAAGTATACCACCGGCATTCCTCTCAGCTGACGCTGGGAAGTGATCACCTTAATACGCCTTTTAAAATGGTGGGGAGACTTTGATAGACTTTTGTTGGAGGTGGGGCAGCACTAAAAAATATTTTTTACCATTGGCTTAGTTTATTTTAAAGCATTTTGCTTTGCTGAATTGATTAATTACTTGCTTTTGTTATAACAATTTTGCTTTTCTGTGCTTAAATTGGGTAATGTACACTATGTTCGGTCAGCTTGATTAACTTAGATAAATTGAACCAGTACAGCATTGTTTTCTCAATCGATTGAGAACTCATTTTTCTAATACATTTTACTTTGCTATCCCTCGGCCTTCAGCCGGAAACCTTAACTGGGCCTTTACTAACACAGTTCTTTTGCTAAAACAGCACTTTCGCTAGACTTTTATTTTAATAATAGGTCTCATTTTTGTGTCAGGCATAACTCAATTTATCAAAGTGACCGAACATAGTGTGCATTACCCTATTTTAATAATAGGTCTCATTTTTTGTGTCAGGCATAACTCAATTTATCAAAGTGACCGAACATAGTGTGCTTCTTTTTTTTTCCTTGCAGGACCTGTTCATGATTTAAAATTAAGGGTTTATTTTTCAATACAGTAACTAGCAGTGAATTTTAACCTTGGGCATTGGCTAAAAGTGGTAGGCTATAAGGAAGCATTAAAAAACAATAACATCACCACTGTAAAGTACACACTTTAAAACCATTAAAGGCATCAACAAATAATTTTTTTAATGCAAAAGCAAATCCACCAGCGAAAAAAGAAAAAAATGCACGTACCCAAAGTCACCCCAACCGACTGTAGTGTAGCTATTTCATCCAGAAGGATGGATGGCCGCATATTTATAAAATTAGCAAGAACAACGGAAAATTAAATTTATCAAGTGCAGCCCTTCCCATTCAAAACCCAATTAGGGAGGACTGTACTATCAGGCCACACTTCATAAAGTTTGTGAAAAATGGCAGAATTAAACTGACACTGCTAATTTCCAAAAAGAGGTTGGTTAGGTAAAGGAAGGACTTACAAAAAAACAGGTGCGGCATGATAGTGCAGGGTACCCGGCTGCAAACCTATTTTTTTCACTTATGCCGTTTTTCACAATTTATCAGATGCAGCCCTCCCCATCCAGAAAGGAGTTTAATGTATAAGACATATGACTAATAAAGAGTAGATTGAATTAAGCATTATCACGCTGTGCCCCCGTTAAAACACGCGGCAATAACGCATCTTCAAACGTGAAAAACGCTACTTTAAGCGAGAAATACGCACATCAAAAATGGTCCTTTAAGCGGCAAAAACGCTTTGTCAAGCGTAAAACATGTAGTTCTATGCAGCAAATATGGAAAAAATTGGAAAAAAGCTGTTTTTCTCAAATCTGCCATCTTTCACAAAGTTATCTAGTGCAGTCCTCTCCATTGTGAAATAGCACTATCAGGCTGCACCCTGTTTTTTTTATTTCTACCTATTTTCACAGATTTTATCAACTCTTAAACAATATATTTTACTCTTTGCAGCACCCCTATTCACTCACATTACATTAGTGTGTATAACATCCTTTATACACAGATCAGCCTTCGACCTCGCACTACAAAGTGATACCTCACTTCTAATTCTACAATTATTAATGACACAAATCCCCCATGATTTAATTTAAAGGCAGGTTCACAACCAGCGAAGGCAAACAATCAGGTATTGGCTTTTGTCGGCCATCTTGTGTTCGCCTTCGCCAAAGCAAGTAGGATATATTTCAACTTTTGCGAAGGCGAACCTACAGCGTGGAGAACAGAAAGGAGAAGAAGAAAAACAAAATCGAAGCAGTAACTGCATTCGGTAGGAATAGTTTTTGTAATTTGAGGTCCAATTATGCGCAGGAGGATGCCATATTGGTTGAATAGCATTCTGAAGTATTTAAAGTCTGTGTCTGTTAATCTCATTTCCTCAAATGAGATTGTAAAAATCTCCTTGTTGTTTACTCTTCTGGAATATGGGCTGAACCCACCATCATCTTTCACCTGTTGTATTTATTCTTCAAAGGCAAAAAATCCATTTTCTCCAGGCTGAAATTTTCTTTTTACTTGTCAAAATGGTTAATGTACGTACAATGACAATTGTTTACAAGTGAAATCAAAACATCAACCTTGTTCGCCGTAAAAACTTTGCAACGGACTGTTACTTACGTACAGTTCGCGCAGGAAGTTGGGATTTGATTGTGAACACGAACACCTTCACTAAGAGGTTAGCATTGGCCTTCTCTGGTTGTGAACCCGCCTTAATATCTTCATGTTAAAGGTAAGCAAACCATAAGGAAGAAGACACTACAGTTTCACAAGTTGAACAACACTGGTGTCAGTATCCCACAAGGTCTCAAATACAAACAAAAGATTAACTTACAAAACATCAACAAAGTTTTACAGTATGGTTATACTCTTCAGAAACGGAGACAAATATAATTTAATATTTTGCTGCCTTACTAGGGGTATAGAGCTGTAGGGCCTAAGTCAAATATATAAAAAAAGCATATTAGGAAAAGGTAAATATAGAAAGGGGCAGAAATTAACGAAATCTATTGTTGAAACTAAAATGTCACTGATACAGCAGTAAGGTAGACATTGAAAAATGAAAATAAAGCTTCAAGGGCCAATTAATAATAATTAAACCATGGAAGCACTTCCAATTGGGAAATTAAAAAGAATAAAAAGGACCACATAAATAAACCAATACAGCACCTCTAACCAAGTTGTAAAGTGACAGTAATGCCTTTTCTACAGTGGTGTCGCTAGCAGAAGCGAATCCTAATCCCAACAGAAGAGTCGCCCAGCTGTCACACACACCGACGAAAATAGTAATCTACAATGGTTATGATTCTGATTCTGTTCAGCCAATCAGAAAATAGTTGGTACTTATGACACTTGAACCTTTGGCTTCACAAGTATGATGGCTGTCAGAGCCCGCTGCCTGCACTTAAGCTGCTCTCTTATTATTAACGACCGCTGATTGGTTGACTGCCTCAGTGGAAACACAAAAAGTTGGGAGATGAACTTTGTTGCAACTCCTTGCATCTGCCTAAAAACCAGAAGTTGAATGCTGGGTAGCCAGCTATTGGAGTTGTGCCTCTGCTTGCGTCGCCATTGTAGAATGGGCATGAAGCTGGAAAGCGTCTCCAACAAAAATTAAACCGGTAGAGCAATCACGTAAACTAAAAATGAAATAGTTGCACTTAAATGATTGGTTCTGTCCAAAGTCATCCATTATATCTATATACAGTACAATTTTGATTATCCTTAATAAAGGAGGCGGATATGCAAAATTTCAGACAAAGGTGCCAACAAACTACAATCTTTATCCCCAAAACCATATTTAATCACTATTAAACTACTGTACTGACAGTGAAAAACATGTCAATTACAAGTACCGGTATTATGTACCTACTACAGTAATACAGTTCTGCCGCATTAATTTCAGTATAAAGTACTTTCATTATAAAGTAGAAATATGCCTAGTCCAATCAAGTATGTTGTAATGAGATTTTACTGTACAATATATTTGAAAATAGTCTGATAACTTTCTTTTCGCAACATTTTTGGGTTCTGGCGTCCCTCCACAGTTTTAGTAACAGCACATTGATAATAAATAAATACAATTAAAAATCAAATTTCAGGCAGTTTCTGTTAATCCAGGTTTCGTTAAGCAAAGTTCGGATAATGTTTGTGCTACCGTAATATTCACTTTCGCTGAAATAACAAGACTAAACTAATGTTAAAATCATTTTGTTGTACTAATTTTTTTTTCTGTCTAAGCTCACATATCAATTCTCCTAACCTAGCCGAAATAACGTAATTTTTTATATACAGTGTGATTCGGACCACCCGTCTCAGCATTTTTTTCAAAAACGGTGCTTCGGAATTACTCACTAAAATGTTAATGTGGAATCCGATGGTGGACCTTTCATCATTTAGAGTCTGCTTCAAGTTTGGTATTGCTCGATAGAGCTTTTAAAAATAAATAATTTTTGTTTGAAAGCATTTTTTTGTATCTAGCTGTTTTCGAAGTATCAAAAAACGAAAATGCCATAATTGCAGTTGCAATTAAATTGCACAAAGTACTAAACACCAGACTGTAACAAAGCAAACTGTCTTACAGGAAGCGAGCACGTTAAGCAACGTGAGTCAGTAGACGTCCATCGCAGTCAATCTGCCAGTCAGCCGATGGGAGCTCATTGCCTACCCTTCGGGGTAGCAGAGTGGATTACATGCTCGTCTGTTGATCGTGTTGAATTCCGTGCAGGAGATAAATTCAAACAATTCTCAGTAGCGATTTCAAGATGACGACGCGGTGAAGGAGCGAGGGTAAGTCGTGTTTTGCATATCGTCTCCTCTCCTTCCCCGCTGCCGTGCCGTGTAGCAGACTACAGACTGGAGTGACGAGAAATGTGGAGGCTCATTTTTTTGATAAGATAAAAAAATATTTTCAAGCAAAAGTTGTTTATTTTTAAGAGCTGTATCGAACAATACCAAACTTGACCCACATTATGATTATTGAGAAAAAGGAAAAGAATGTTAGTCAGCATGGAAACCATCTTTGAGGAAATGTCACATTTTTAGAATCATTGATAACTTTACTACCCATATTATAGTTATACTACCTCTGTTACAACAGTTTGTATAATAAAAAGCAACGATTTCAGTTCTCGCACTTGAAAACTGTAAATCGGCTACTTTTTTGTGTGTATCTCTCAAACAATGAAGTACGTTGTACTGTACGAACATTGTTTTCCTTTTTCTCAATAATCATAATACACCTGTTTCTGACAAAACTTAAAATTGACCCATTTGGAATTCTTGAAGTTGGCTCCACTTTCTACCTCTATTCAAGCAGACTTGAGGCGACGAAAGGCCCACCATTGGATTCCTCATTAATGGTTTGGTGAAAAAAATTGTTTCTGCACAAAACTCCGATGCCCCGTTTTCAAAAGAAAAGACTGAGATGGGTGGTCGGAATCACCATGTACATTGTGGTTCTGGAACGTTGTAATTTTAATCTAAAAAACTTGGAAAAGTCGGGGAATTTCGAAATCCTGAAAGAGTGGCCACTTTTTTAGCACACTGCATTATTCCTCGAACAGAGTGCATTTGAAATTCTCCGCCTTCGCCTCTGTTGTAACTTCACAAACGAGTTAAACGGACATTCTTGCTCGGTCAAATATAAACGGCTTTATGGTCGTCGTTTGTGTTTAGTGTTACAAAATTGTTCGTTAAATCAGTTTTAAACGACATCGACTATTTGGAAGACGATGGTGATAAAGTAACATTGTGTTCTTTTCTTGTAATTGACCCTAATGGCTTGTATCTGTTCAGGTACCTGAAAATGGGTGATATGGAAGCAGTCTCTGATGATGTGGAAAAAGGCATGTCCATAATTGAAGCATGCAGCAAACATCACATGCCCGTGTCTGCATACATCGAGTGGAAAAGAAGTAGGATTCATCCCCGAGACCGGGAACGCTACCTCACCGAAACGGAGGAACGGTGTGTCGCAGAATGGTGTAAAGAAATGGGACGACGAGGGTATCAAGTGCAAAGATACGGTCTGATAGAAATTATCGGAAGACTTTTGAAGGCAAAACCGAGACGCCTCCAGTTCAGGAAAGGGTTTCCGTCTATTACGTGGATCGATAAATTTGCTAGAAGAAACGAACTCTTCTTCGAAAAAGGCACGTTCGAGACGAAGACGTCGCCAATTTTCATATCTCCTTCGAACATCCACGGTTGGTTTTCAGTGCTATAATATTTATTTTTAATTTTCATTTCTATATTACTCAGAGCCGCAGAGAAAATACAAAATAATTCTCGGCAGCTTTTTCAAAACACCTGCCGACGAGAGTCGAGACGTCTCTCAAAACGTCGAAAGTATAGCTCGCCAGACAATGGCCTAAGTAATATAGAAATTAATTACTAATTAACAGAAACATTCAGATTAAAATATTTATTTTGCATTGTTGATCAATTATTATGTTATTCTACAAATAGAGTAAATATATTTATTTTTGCTGAGGTATTATAAATATTTCAGAACATCTGTTACATTGCACTACTCATAAAGATGTAAGTGTTACACAAAAAACATGATTATCGTAAATGATGTGAGATTTTTGTACAACATCTCTGATCGTGTAATAATTGTTGTAAGTTTTTAAAAAGTGGTCTTATGGCCCTATCTCCCTACAGCAATATTTTGGCTACTTGACACCTGGTGAATTTTTAGATTGATCCAGACAGCGACATACGGTAGATACAGTGATAGGCAATCAATCAACATTGCCAAGCGTATTTTTCATTATGTATCATTCGTTGCTATGGCATTCTTTAACTGTACAGTGCTTGCAGAAACCAAGAAGACGTTTGGCAATGTTGATTGATGGCCTAACACTGTATCTACCGCACGTGACTGGATCTAGACATATCTGTGGCGGCTGACACCTNGTATCACAACATGTGCCACGCACACAAAATGATATTCATTTGTTGAAAATTACTAATATTTACACCACTTNGATTTGTACACACTTTACAGGTTTATTGTGCAATTATCTTTAGGATAAAGATTTATTTANTTTGTAATACAGTATTTCTCTGTCACTCAGAGATAAAATGTTAAAGTTCTAAGTGGCTGCATTAAATGAAACTAGATAAGAGATCGGCAAGAAAAAAAAATACCAATATTTGTACAAAGTTCCCAAAAGTGCATCACCCAAACACCTACACATTAAGTGAATTTCTGTAGTGCGACAGGGTGTGATCAGGGCTATGAGACACCTGAACATCATTGCTGCAATCTTGAAAGAAAATTGCGACACTTGTTCACTTATCTCCGAATTTGATTGTGAATTCTTGGAATTGGCCAATTCTATATTTTGTAATAGATTTCAGCAGTGTTGTGAAGCTTAACATATATTTCTGTTCGTTCCGCAATTAAGATTTCAGTTTTGTTAGTGCATCGACGATAGTAATGTAGTTCGTACAAAGGTAGTTTATGTTATTGGACTTTCCCACAGGGCACCTGAAAAGCANCCTAAATGGAAATCGCGTAATCAGTAATCCTTAAGTACTTAACATGCACAGCACTTCACACAAAATGTTGATTGCCAAACTAAACTAAAAGTGTATAAGATCTGAGCATCTTGTGTTTTTAATATTCTACATCAGTTTTATGTAATTAATTTCAACAAGTTTTCAGTAGTTCACAGTGTCGGCCATGTTAGGTCTAGGAAGAAATACTGCATACATATAGTTTGACAAATGCAGAACTGATGCGCACCTCCATTCTCGACATTTAAGTTGTGATATGTTTGTCGTTAACCCAGATATATTTTAAAGTCGGTTTTGTGTAATTCATTTCCCGGTGCTAATAACCCACGTGCGTTGTGCGCCGTAAAACCCCGTGTCGTCGCCGTTATAATTCAGTTCGTGTTTATCTAGTGCCAGACACTGCAGATTGAAAGAAAAAATGATGGGCAGCACTGTTAATCACGCAAAGAGCGAGCATGTCTGATGTTTATTTGTCACTGAGTGCATACTCAACATTTCTTCCTGTTGGTTTGGTGTACCTGAGCTAACATGTTAACACTGATGACGTATTGAAAACATTTTGAAATATAAACCATCTAATTAAATATGTAGAATGGATTTACAATAAAAATAAATTATATGAGGCATGTATCTTGAACATTTCTAGTTTCAAATAGACCTTTTGTATGAAGTGCTGAACACTTGAGAGGTTATTGATTACGGGTTGGTTCTTCACGTGGGTAAAAGCTTGACCGAGCGAGGATGACGCAAGATGCTTTGCGTAGCGTTACGAACGTAGGTAGTAGCAGCAGGAGCAATTAAAGAAGCGAGTTCAGTAAAGCAGTGACCGTGAAAATAACGGTAACACTGACAAAGGTGAAGACAATGTGAGAGAGAGGTCATTGATCAAAACCAAAGCTCGTGTTTGAATTGAGACAAGGCGATTGTGACGNTTTTTAATGACGAGAGAAAACTTGTTAAGAGTTGCTCTGTGGGTTTCATGATGTATTTTTTGTGATCTTGTTCAAAGTTGAACCCAAAATATATTCAATGTATTTAATGTTTTGTCGGAAACTGGAGTAGGAACTCATTTTAAGGCTTAAAAAGTAACAAGAAAGGTCTCCTTATAAAACGTCTATGCGCTCTAACACGCGATATTTCGCCGGGTTTTTTGCTCCCGGCTTCGTCAGGCTTCTTCGGCGACTCTTTAAGCAGTCATGATTTCATAGAGGGANAGGTAGTTGTCACTGTTGAGATCGTGTCTTTCTCTTTGAACAGGTGGTCGTGGTTTCTTTCGATTTTTAAAAATAGGAGTTATGTACATGTTTTTAAAAATCGAAAGAAACCATGACCACCTGTTCAAAGAGAAAGACACGATCTCAACAGTGACAACTACCTGTCGCTCTATGAAATCATGACTGCTTAAAGAGTCGACGAAGAAGCCGGGAGAGAAAGCCCAAAGGCGAAATATTG
Source organism: Machilis hrabei (assembly GCA_003456935.1). NCBI lineage: Eukaryota > Metazoa > Arthropoda > Insecta > Archaeognatha > Machilidae > Machilis > Machilis hrabei. The sequence goes on along the minus strand of KZ870205.1, from coordinate 65,683 downwards.
CGTGTTAGAGCGCATAGCCGTTTTTTACGGAGTAAGGTAAGACCTTTGTCGTTACTTTTTAACTCTTAAAATATATTCAATGTGTTTTTACATGTTTGTAATTGTGACAAATTATATTGTTCGTTGTCTTAAATACTGCATTTTTGCACTCAATCTGAACAAGAAACGACTGAGTTGAATTCAAAACTGATTATTATGCTGCTTCAATTGTTAAGGTGGAAATATAAATACTGGCTCTACAAGCACATTCGTACAGCGCGTTATCATCACTCCAGCAAATGCTTCCAGAAGGGTTTGTGCTTTATTGAAAGTAAAATTTGGTTCGTTGCATGTTCTTGTTTTTTTTTCCAGAATTTAAGGAAGATTTCCAGATTTTGAAAAAGAGGTTCTATAAAGAAGGCTTATCTGAAGAATTACCTCAAACGGTGAGGTCTGAAAATTTGGCATCAGGGGATTCAGTAAAGTAAGTAGTAACAGGTCTACACCAATAGTGCTAATCATATAAACAACTGTCTTTAAATTGTTTGGATATTTAATTACAGTCTTGCTATCCTATTTCTACAAAACTATCAATTTTAGAGTCTGGGTGTTCATCTCTATTAACAAAGATAACTACTTTTTGTGTTGCAAAAATTCCCATCTGGTGTCAGTGCAACGTAAAGCAACACNTTGTCGTCCTCTGACGAGTGTCTCAAACCTTTCTTTGCAAAGTTGTTCGTTGAATTCCTTTTCCTTCATCGGCAAAGATTTTAATTTTTGCTCGAGTTTTTCTGGAGAATATCTATGTTGATGGCTGTAATTCACCTGGTAGCAGTTTTTATGTTTTCAAATACCTACTGTTGGGTAGAATTCAGAAATGCTCTATTTGCCCTCAAGCCAATAATAATAACAGACTATTACACTATACTGTACAAGAGTATCCTCTGTAGACACAGGCTTTGGAGGTGACACATAGTACAGGGGCGGCTTGTGCTAAAAGGCTGCAAGGCTGCAGCCTTCACAGACATTTCAGAAGGAATTGTTTTTTATTTACGGAATAAATATGTCTTCCNGACTTCTGAAAAGATCATCTATGGCTTTCATTCTATGAATGCACAACATCTTCGCAATACCCGATTTTGCTTTTGACCTAATCTGACTACTAGTTCCACTTCCTTCTAAAAGGCTGCCAGTCTGAATGACCCACAGAGTATTGCCACAACCAAAGTATGAATCCATTTCACCCCTCGTTCACCACAGGCCAGTTTAGGCTGCAAAAATTGCAGTCCGGGGCTACTCGGAAACGTTCGGCAGCCTTCGGCTACTTTCGACACGTTTGAAGCCACCTGTCACTCATTTTATTGGGATCAATGTTGTTACAAACAGGGAAATTTACCTTGGCACAGGGAAATTTTGGTTCAAAAAAGTTGAAAAGGAAAATTACTGTTAAAAAGCTTAGATTGCAGGGTAATTCCGTATTGTTCTTATTTCTTCTTTAATACTATTAAAAGATGAATAATTTAATTCATATTTTATTTTAATGATTGTCAGTTGCTGGTATGAATATATTTTGTTTTGTGTGGATAATACGATATCAGACTCAGTCTCGTATTGGATGTATATAACACAATGTGTGAATTAC
>KZ870203.1:34076-59590 GCA_003456935.1 Machilis hrabei | reverse complement strand
CTTACACATATTTTTACATAACACTCTTGGAAAACGGGATTACACCAATACATTACAGTACCAGGGTTTGAACTTCATCAACACAGTTTGATACTACAGTACCAGGTATCAACAAAGTTTCATACTACAGTACCAGGTATCAACACTTACTTACACAGCTATAAATAACAACCAGACCTCATGGAGACCGGTTAGATTCACCAGAGTTTGATACTACAGTACCAGGTATCAACAAAGTTTCATACTACAGTACCAGGTATCAACACTTACTTACACAGCTATAAATAACACACTGACTTGGGGTCGACTCTACCACGGGTTGATAATACAGTACCAGAAATCAGCACTTACTTACACATATTCTTAGTTTACATCTATAAATATATAACACACACATTCACAAACAGACCTCCCGCGGCCTATAACGGGGAAAACCAGAGGAGGCGGGGCAAACAACCACGTGACTGTTCTAAAAATAACAGCCAATCAAAGAGTGGGGCTATCCTGGTTCCCTTATATATGAGCTGCTATTACTCTCAGACTGAACAATACATAATACAGTACTGTACGGCTTGCTACAAACCTTCAGAGTCCATTCACATTTGTTATGGAGAAACATATGCTAAGGACAGTAACAATAAGCTTATTTTTTTAATCATTTGTAGCACTGTTACTATTTTCTTGTTCTACATATCAAAGTAAAACAAAAAATTAGTGGCTAGAATTTACAAATAATAATTTTTATGTTCCCATCTTCAAATTCAGAAAGTGGAGCTTTTCTATGGAAAATAATTACATTTTTATTCATGTGTGAAGGACATGTTAACCAAGGTATAAATCTTAAACAACACATTCAATATACAATCAAAAAGTAGATTCTTGTGGCAAGAACATTGATTTGAGAACAAACATCTTTCAACAACTCTGTTTATTCATGAACAAATCTTTGGATTTTCATTTTAATTGTACTCAACTTTTCAACCCCTGATTAGATATGATGATGATACACGGTTTTTTATGTCTTACTGACACCAGATGGTTTATTTCTGAACAACCACCAATACTGATACCAGATACGTCATTTCAGGACATCAACTTTGCTCAATTTTTTATCAATGGAAATGAATGGACAAACAGGCATAAAGGAATACAAGTTTTTAAGGATTTCAAAGAGTGTTTTCAGTATACGTAATTAAAATCGCATAGTTTTGTTCAGTTTCTAATATCCTACATGCTTTTATAATAATGAATATTGTGTTTTCATTACTTAACAATCACACGTAATGCTGTCATATGACAATAAATAACTTAACGACATAAATATATAAACTGAAGTCGCTTCTTGTCACAATTTATATACAACATTAATTTTTCCTTCAAAACACAAGGAACAAAAGACACGCAACCAACACTTTCACATCGCGGAAATTTTTTAAAATTCAAACGCAATAAAAATCCTTTATTCTTATTCGGCTGCATTAAATCAACACATATACATAAAAAGTCCAATAAGCTTGTGTGTAACAAATATGCTATTCTTTGTGTGTGTTATGCCAACACATGCAGTTTAGCACTAATTTTGCCTTTCCACATTTGCAACACACCAACAAATGTGCAGTAATTTCCTCGTCTTCTCGTTTTTCTTTTCAAGTATCTTTATCCTCGTTGATCTGTTTTTGCAATCTTGACTCTCTATGAATCAGCCTGTGTTGAATACACACAAAAATGCAAGAGCAGCTTCATCAAGAAAATAGTCAACAACAAAAANGNCATCAAATGTTAAAAACTAGGAATAAGTACAAGAAACTGGTAATCTGAACAATNAATAAAANATAAATGTCTCCCAATTAAATCAGAAAGGTTGGCAAGTACGAATAATGACCAATGACCTAACATGTGTACTTCTTTCTCGAGCATAGAAAGCATAGCAAAATAGGTTAAATCTTTGCATTACCTTGTCTTCCCTTGGTTCAAGATCGAAGCTAGATGGCATGAATTCATTCTTGGGCGGCAAACGAAGGTTTTCGTTAAGACTTATACTCGACCATTTCTGAAAGAAAAAAATTATTGAAAAATAAATTANGGCTATAAAACAGCTTGCAGACAGTTTCGATAAAGCAGTGCCCCTTTCAAATTTCAGACTGTTCAGTAGTCACCTCACTCACTACATTGCATTTAAAACCCTTAGTAACAAGCTCAAAGTTGAAACATACCACTGCTTTGAACATATTTTACAATTACAGGAAAAGTCTTGATCTTTCACTTTCAGAACTGATGTTTTTTTCAAGTTGATGAAAACAAAATGAACAGCTCAGTAAAACAAAATGACTGTTTAAATTTTAGATGGTATGAAGTTGAATGCCAGTTGGTAAATATGATAGGCATCTGAACAGTTTTAGTAAGTGTTATAAGTATACTGACTTTTGCTTTTTATTCACTAATAAACTACTAGTTTTTCATTATTAGAGGAGATAATTACTTGATGATGCCTGACAATGTGAACCAATTGAAGTGATGATACATATATTGAAATAATGTTCCACAAAAAGAGTGAAGCAACAATCTAGCTGCATTTTCAATATTTTCAACATGATTAGACGAGTGAAACAGCAGATGCAAGGTCACTCGTGCCTTGCAAAATGTACTTTCACACATAGTGTAAGAGTTTTACCAGATACTACAATACTGCCACATTGATGTCTTAAGCTAGGGCTACGTATTCGACTGTTGGTATCGGTCCACTCGGAACCGGCAAAATGTCAATGAATGCTATGCACGTATTTGTATGTTTGGTCCGAGTCGGCCATCAGCTCCACTCAGAACAGATTCCGATAGATACTCAAGCCAGCAATGTTCCCTTCAGCACTCGTCTGGTCCAGCTGGGAATTTGTGCTGGCCGACTCCGACCGATTGCAATGTAGCCACCCTTGTGGAATTTCTGACGTCCTTCGGATTCCTCTGCGTGCGCTCGTCTAACTTCTGGGCCTTGTGTTTGGCTGAGGAACTGAGAGGTAAAGGAAAAGGCATACATTTATTGAACGCGCACCTTTCAGGACTGGAAGATGCTTTCCATTCCCAACACAATGTAGCCACAGACGTTCAGAATTTGTGATGCCAAGCCGGCCGGTTCTGAGTGGACCGATACCCATAGCTGGATATCTAGCTTTAGCTTTATACATTATCAATGTTTGATATTTGTGTTATTTTATTTATTAAAATTATTAATGTTATTACTTTTACACTTTACATCTCCACAGCTGCATCACACAAAATCTGTTCATAAATACAAATTAACATACAAGACCTCACCTCTTGTGCTGCACCATCTATCTTCTCAAGTTTGTAATGTGTTCCGTACCACTTCTCAGTACTGTCTGTCTGTCCTTCAAATTGTTTGGCAATCACAGTAATACGTGTGTTTTTTGGAGTGAGACAGTCCAACACCAATTGTAACAAGTCTGGACGTCATTCATTTCGCAGGTAAGGACCAGACAAAACCTCTTTTAAAGGATACAGCTGTAAATTAATATTTAAGTTAGTTTAGTAAGGAATACTAAATAATTCCTTTTATTGATCAACAACAGAATTTGTACTTACGTGGACACTCTGTGCCAAGCGTGTGACATAAGAGTCCGGCCTCTCTTTGTCGGTGAACCTGAACTGCATTGCACATAAGTCACGGTATTCCTTAAATATCCATTTAGGTGGCTGTTCCTTTTTCAACATGTTGATGTACTAGAATAAAAATGTAACGCTGTACTACACCTGATATTTTTTGCTTCACTGTATATCATACTGTTAAACTACACGAGATTTACTGCTAAGATTAAGTTGTGAGCGTGTGCCAGATTAATGTCAAGAGTTGAAACTCATGCTATGTAGTGACAATTTGCACTATGAACCAATTATTGCAATGTAATGAAAGTACACTGCTAGTTACACATTATGCTAATAAATTATGATGCATGTCAATCCAGGAATCTCAAATACAAATTTTGCACTGAGGCATGTACGCAATGCATAATGTAAATTAGGCAATACATTTTTATTTTTCATCACTAATGATAGTTCTTTGATTAATGTATAACACACTTCTTGTGTGTCTGTCACACTTATATAATACTCTTTTTAATCTCTCTTTAAATATGGGGGCAACCATTGGAATTGGAGCCAAGAAATCACTAACACCATAAAAAAGGTGGGTTCTAACTATAATACAATAATCATCGGGGCGTGGGGCTACCATTTTTTGGACTTGAAGCAAGAGTGCCGCCACTTGGTTGTAAGGAGTCATAAATGAGAGCAAGATTCAAGATAGAACTCACACAGGATACTTTATTACCCTATACATACATGCCTTCATATGTCACACGCCTGCTTTCCTCTCCAAATCGAACACACACTTAACACTGCATTGACACTCGCACAAAAAAAGGATAAAACAACATACAAAAGGCATTCGGGCCCGAAAAAGAATTTAATTTCGCAGGAATAGTCCAAAACGATAAAAAAAAGTGAAATTAGTCCGTCGAGCTAGCTTTAAATTATTTATTTTTGGAATATAAAGGCCTTGGCGCAAATTAGAAGGCTCCCCAGAATTCGAACGTTTTTGGTTGAGGTCCAATTGCCGTAGAAAATCGAAATAAAGTATGAAACCCAATTTTTCAGCACTTGCAGCCTCAGCTGCCCCGTAACGACGCTTTAATTGTTGAAATAATTACTGGCGACCGCTATTTGACTGATTGCGGCCGCTGTTCATAACTTTGGAATACTGGCGTTTAAACTGCCCTCAAATTAGGCTTACTTCTGGGCTACTTTTCCGCATTATATCTCGCCCTTTTCTTGTGAAAATCGTCGAAATAATTACTGTGGCGGACTTTTCTAACTATTAACGTTAATTTTGATCGAATTATCGGCGTTTTCTCTGGTATTTCACTTAATGTTCCATTTTTGTCTGGAGCACTACGACAGGCCACCAACTTAGTTCACCTTTCTCGCCGCTCTCCTCCTTCCTTCCTTCTCTCCACAGCAGACACTTTCGAAGCGCGTTGATTCGCCGGCGGCGGTCACGTGCTTGGCGTTTGACCTTGACTCTCGCCCCAGCTGACAATTCCAACAACAGAGATCGGGCGCTTGCAGATGAGTCAACTTACGTGAATAAAAAACAATACTGCAGCAGTAATAAATCACGCATGTTCCTTTCCAAGCAAAATGACAAATTAAATACAAAGATCTTTTTACATTAATAATTCCAAAGCCATTGGTCTGCCGCCTCAATACAAAGCAAGTACACCTCATTCTGCGCCTATGCTAATTACTATAAGTCGGCTTTACACACACAAAGTGCTCTTGATTGGATGTCGTCTATGGAACAAAAAAAGGAAAATACTTAAACCTACAAACCTTAAAAATAAATAACAAAGAAGCAATCCCACCTTACACAATCCCCCAAAAGTTACAGAAATACACACAAAAAAACACAACACTGGGGCAACATACCTCGTACCCACTGTCATAACATCTTATGTTATATCTCTCCCTCCCCCAACATAAATTTCATTTAGCCAAGAAACACTGATGCTAAATTACATTTTAGGGTAACTAGAAGAGTACCCAAAACAAAACACTATACATCACATTACCCAATAACACACACACTATATATTGATATCCACAAACTGGAAAAAAGANCGTAGGGTCGACATACAAATGTTCTCACCTCAGACATTGTACCTCATTTCAAAAGTCACAACTTAACACCACTTATTCACCAGTGTCACTCACATGACATTTGTATATCAACTTTAAGGCCAACAAGTGGCTCCCACCTCGTCACCTCCCTTAAGTCATGTCACTTCACCACGCGGAAAATATATATATATAACACAATACCCATAAACAAGTATGTTTCTCTCCGTCTCATTAGACCTTCTCACCATATCACATATCAGAAGTTGACATTTCATCAACGAATATACACGTCAGGACACTCTCCCACAGGTTCTCCCACTCATACACCGAAAGACATTACTCATACCAAATAAATCACCGTGAACCTAGCCACAGGAAACAAAATTGATTTAGGACACACCACATCACACCAAACAATGGTTAATACAGCAAATATCCTAACTCGACCAGAAAATTGGGACTCGACCCCCACTACACTGCATATCCGAAAAATAAAAAAAACTAGCACACTCCTGGGATTGATTTTCATCGCATTTCATCTTCCTACTACTTCCCTTTTTTTCGACAATTGACACAAAATTATCCCCAAGTCAGGTCTCAAGATCAATATTTTAAGTATTGGCTAAATAAATGTCAGTCTTACCATACCGTAGCCATCACAGCCTAATCCACATTCCACACTACATATTTCACACAGTACGGACCTTAGTCTAGTACTGGCAGTACTCCCCACTAAACGATGCACTTGTTGCATGAGTCAGAAGTCGATTCTGCTCCAAGTGACTGACAATTGGCACTTGCCATACACGAAGAATTGTCCCCCCCCCCCAAAAAAACACAAATTTTCCGACATACATACACTACACTAACACTGACAAATACACCTAATATTATAAAAAAAGGATACATCTGAGCTAGCATGGACGGTAATCTCAGTCAAGCTTCAACTCTTGGGCATGCCGAATTCTTATGTCCATCGGGTCATCTATACTTTGTAGCTTGTAAACGTTTTGTGCAACCTGAGCGAGCACAGAATATGGACTTAAATATTTAAGAGTCAATTTACTCATCACTTTCTTGTTTTTCTAGTGATCTGTCTATTCTAGACGCGTTTTCCATATTTTCCTGTGCTCCCTTGTACATGCTCTCCATCTCTTTCCTTTTCAGTTCAACATAATGCTTTACATCTGGCTGCACCTGTTCCTCGTATACGCCAGAAAATGCCCGGTCCTATGGAAGCTTGAAGCCCCTACCTAAATGTAACTTAGCTGGTGAAAACCTAGTAGACAAACTCGTCTGGAAATTTAAACAAAAACACAATTTACCTAACACACTATCCCATTTATTATGTTTTTCATGGTAATAAAGTCTTATATACGTCGAACTTGTTCTTATTGCTCGTTCCGCCTGATTCGATTGAGGGGTGGTATAAACCGATGCACCATTCCACACTCACTACATAATCTTTTGAACACACTCCCTGTGTAATAAGTAGCATTGTCAGACACAATCACTCTACTTGGACCAAAGGTGGTTACATACGATGTCAAATGCTTCACCACAACTGGAGCAGTGGTATTTACCATTGGGTACAATGCGATCCGTATTGAAAATCCGTCCACTACAACAAGTAAATATTCGTGCCTATTTTTCGTCAAAGGTAAAGGACCTAACACGTCGGTAAATAACATCTCACCTGGTTTATAAGCAACATTACTGTGCATGGAACCCATTTTTGCTCTATTGGTTGACTTGACCTTTTTACATAACTCACACAGCTTTANCACTCGTTGCACTGTTAGCAACATGTTGACCCAGTAAATCCTTACCTTTAAAATTTCAATAACCTTTGCACTCCTGCATGACCCACTATTTCTAAATTATGGAACTCCTGTATAACTTTCACGATTAACACCCCAGGTACCCATAGACAAAACATGGTTGTATCACCCACTTCTCTCTTAATATATACCAGGTCATCATGTAGTATATATTTCTCATCAGGAAATGATGACGAGCAGGGAAGCGTTCCTTCCAGGATACCCTTTACTTTTCTGATTTCTTTATCAGTTGACTGTGCTAAAACAAAATGTGTTTTAGTGATGCCCACTTCTAATATGGCATCTTCCTCAGGTTGGATCACATCAGGTAACATATTAAGTGTCTCCTGCCCCTCTTTTTTGTCTAGTCTGGCTGGGTTACATATGACTCTCTCTAGACTGTCACAATCTACTTCTGGCAAGTGCTCAGTCGTGTCGGGGTATCTTTAAAAAGTATCCGCAAGGATATTATCTCGGCTCTTAATGTAAACAATATCAAAATCGTACTCAGCCAATTTCAAAGACCATCTCAATAATCGAGAATTTAGCACCTTATTGTGTTTCAGCCCCTGTAATGCTTTATGGTCCGAAAAAATAGTAAATTTCTTGCCTTCCAAATAATAATGAAATTTCTGTACAGTGTATATGACCGACAAGGCTTCCATCTCTGTGGATGCATATGAACACGCGGCACCCTTTAAACATCGGCTAGTATAAGCAATAATATTCTCAGTTCCAAAATCATCTAGCTGTGTTAGCACCCCAGCGATTCCGACTCCGCTAGCATCTGTGAACACTCGAAATGGTCTACTGTAGTCAGGAAAACTTAAGTTAACAGTACGTTCACTGATAGCCTCTTTCATCATTTCAAAACAAGTTTGATGTTCAGTGGTCCAGTGCCACTTTACTTTACTACTGGTCAACTTTTCCAATGGGCCTGAAATATAGGAATATTTGGGTACGTGTTTTCTGTGCCAACTGGTCATGCCCAAAATTTTTTTTAACATCCTTCGAGAAGTAGGAGGTGGAAAATTCTTTATTGACGCAATTTTTTCTGGATCAATACTCACTCCCCTTGTCACTGACCACCTTTCCTAGAAATTTAAACGATTCCCTTACAAATTGAAACTTCTTTTAAACAAATTTCAAGCCAGAACTCCTGAATCTAGACTACACTTCCCGCAAATGTACCAAATGCTCTTCAAACGAAGACGAATAAACGAGACAGTCGTCCATATAAGGGTACACATATTCTCCTGTAATGTCCTTAAACATTATAGACATCAACCGCTGAAAAATGGCCGGACTGGATTTTAAATCAAATGGTAACACTAGCCAAGTGTATTGACAGTGAGCGGTCACAAAACTCAATATATCCTGATCATCTGGGTGAAATGGAATCTGTAAAAAGCACTGCACAGCATCTAAGCAGGACATGAATTTCACCCCATGAAGACTGTCAAATACATCAGACAATTTGATCACAGGAAAGCTCTCTGGCACTATAAATTCATTGAGATGGTGGTAGTCGCAGCAAATTATTATTTTACCCCCTCCTTCTTATCTACGACCACAAAAGGAGCGGCATAGGCAGAAACACATTCCCTAATGAGGCCTAGATCCAACAATCGGGTCACTTCCTCTTTAATTTGTGGGTAAGGTCTAAAATACACTGGTTTAGTCCCTGGTATTAACTTTACTCTTCCTTCCAGCAAAGTGGTCCTGCCAAGAAGGTAAGAGAACACATCGTCAAATTCGGCAATCAACTAGTCTAGTTGACTCTGTTGGGTCATACTCAATTTATTAAATGTTTTCACACTACATATACTGGGTACAACACTTGGTTCCAAAATAATTACATCCCTTTTACCCCTACTGAGCTGCTCATTAGTGCCACAAAAAAATTCGGAATCATGTGCGTTACTAATTACCAACAGAAACACAACCTACCGGCTTCTCCTGACATTCGCCAACAGAAACACAACTTACCGGCTTCTCCAGACATTCACCATTACCCTTACACTACATCGGCGTCTCCTGGTCCACACATAAAGAGAGGCACACGTCTCCTCTTCGAAGACTCATCCTTCCTTCAGCTGCATCCAGCACCACTCCAAATTCTTGCAATAAAGTGTACCCTAACAGAAGAGTTACAGCTAATCCCTTTATAACAGCAAATTTAGAATAACGCTTGATATCACCTATACAAACTCACAAAGAAACATACCCTAATACCTTAGCTGTAGCACCAAATAACGCACATTATACCCTACTTTCAGTAAATGTATTTATCATCGCTGGTTGGTCTAGGCCACACCATAAAATGTAACTGACAGCACTCAGGCTAGCCCCAGAGTCAACAATAGCCACCTGGTCATAGTTATTTAGTTTTACAATCAGCTGCAGAATACCCCTAACTGTGGACAGTTCAATGCTCTGACATGGCACATTCAACAAATAATTGGGATCCTTGTAGTGAGTGTGGAAGATGGTATACACCTCAATCGGGAAAGAATAGAGCGGATCCTCCTCTGCCCTTAGTGGTAGTTTAAATCAGCACCATTCCTCTCACGCCCTGGACGAAGTACAGGTGGTGGTTGCGAGAATGGCCCTACAACCGGTGGTGTACCAGACCCTTGTTGTTGCCCTCTGTTATTATCGTACCGTGCATTATATGGCCTATGAGGTGACCTATTGTGACCAAAACCATTACCTCGGCCATTCCCTTGGTGACTCCTGTAGCCAATTATCCTGTTGTCTAGAGTTCTGGGAGTAGTGCCTACTTTCCCCATCTCTACGGCCTCTATTATCATGAAATGCACGTCGCAAAGAATCTTTATGACTATCATAAAGCCGAGCAACCTGCTGTAGTTCTACCAACGTATTAAGTTTTTGAGTTTTACAGAACTCACAAAATTCTCTTGTCGTCTGGTGTGGTATACGGTGAGCCCAATCTAGTTCCTCGATGGGACTTAGCTGATCGTGGATCGAAAAAATCAACCCCGTCATGCGGTTGACAAAAACAGAACATGACTCCGTGAGTTTGATTCGAGTGTTGTGGGCCTTGTTCTTATACTCAAACCTTTCCCCAAAATATTGGTCTAAGAATCTAACCTTAAATTCGCCCCGTGTATCTTCTGTAGTCTCTACACTTGCCCACCAACCATGCAACTCATTGTCTAATACCTCAGGCAAATATGCTAACCTGCCTTTGTCACGTATCTCGTGAACCTTTAAATATTTTTCCATCCTTCTTACGAAGTCTGGAGGTGGAACAAAACTCCTAGCATTAAAAGTAGGCACTTTCACACTCAACCCTACTGGTTTACCACGACTTCCAGTACCACCAACACACGGTATTTCTAAAGCATCTACTTTATCCTCCAGTAGAGACACTCTCACTCTCTCTACGTCTATGCTAATTCTCACATCACACAACTCTTTATCCACCCTGGCCTTAGCATCATTGGCCCCAGCTACCATATCCTTATGATAATGATCTTGGGACTCCCTGACGGTTTTCAATTCCCTCTCTAACTTTTGATCAAAATCGTTACCTAACCTCTCCCCCAGCAGTGCACCTTCTTTTTATACCCTAACATCTATCTCTTGCTTGACATCATATGTGAAGGCTACAAATGCTGGATCTAACTGGTGCTGTCCCTGAGCAAGTCTGTCAACCTCCAAGGTCCCTTCCCTCTTGAATTGGCGCACTTTCCCCTTTAAATCTAACTTGAACTTATCCAATTTATTGTACAGCAGCCAATTTTCTTTCTAATATCCCCCAATCCAACTTTTAAATCATTGACCAACTTATTTTCTACCCCAGCTATATCGTCCTTGCTAGCCATACTGCTCTGAACCCCAGATATTTCATATTTGACCCCAGATATATCATCTTTGCTAGCCATTCTGCTCTGGACCCCAGATATTTCATCTTTGACCCCAGATATTTTGTCACTCATACTACTTTCTACCCCCGTTATCAGACATTGCATAGCCATCAATAGACTCATCAAATCACCCATGTCTACTGTAGCAGGCCCTGAGGCCACCACTGGTACAGGTGTACTGGTCCAGCCTCAGGTTCCCCCATCACACTCTTCATATTTTCAATGGTGTCATCAAAACGCTGGTTACCTGATTCATCAGAGCTGACACTCTCCCTCCTAGCTTCCGACATACTTCCAATCAATACCACACGTTGGGTAAGCCATCTATAACACACCTCTTGTGTGTCACACCTATAAAATACTCTTAATCTCTCTTTAAATATGAGTGGGCAACCATTGGAATTGGAGCTAAGAAATCACTAACACCATAAAAAAGGTGGGTTCTAACTATAATACAATAATCATCGGGGCGTGGGGCTACCATTTTTTGGACTTGAAGCAAGAGTGCCGCCACTTGGTTGTAAGGAGTCATAAATGAGAGTAAGATTCAAGATAGAACACACACAGGACACTTTATTACCCTACACATACATGCCTTCGTATGTCACATGCCTGCTTTCCTCTCCAAATCGAACACACACTTAACACTGCATTGACACTCGCACAAAAAAGGATAAAACAACATACAAAAGGCATTCGGGCCCGAAAAAGAATTTAATTTCGCAGGAATAGTCCAAAACGATAAAAAAGTGAAATTAGTCCGTCGAGCTAGCTTTAAATTATTTAATTTTGGAATAGAAAGACCATGGCGCAGATTCGAAGGCTCCCCAGAATTCGAACGTTTTGGGTTGAAGTCCAATTGCCGTAGAAAATCGAAATAAAGTATGAAACCCAATTTTTCAGCACTTGCAGCCTCAGCTGCTCCGTAACGACGCTTTAATTGTTGAAATAATTACTGGCGACCGCTATTTGACTGATTGCGGCCGCTGTTCATAACTTTGGAATACTGGCGTTCAAACTGCACTCAAATTAGGCTTAACTTCTGGGCTACTTTTCCGCATTCAATCTCACCTTTTTGTCGTGAAAACCGTCGAAATAATTACTGTGGCGGACTTTTCTAACTATTAACGTTAATTTTGATCGAACAATCAGCGTTTTCTCTGGTATTTCACTTAATGTTCCATTTTTGTCTGGAGCACTACAACAGGCCACCAACTTCGTTCACCTTTCTCGCCGCTCTCCTCCTTCCGGCGGCGGTCTCGTGCTTGGCGTTTGACCTTGACTCTCGCCCCAGCTGCCAATTCCAGCAACAGAGATCGTGCGCTTGCAGATGAGTCAACTTACGTGAATAAAAAAAATACTGCAGCAGTAATAAATCACGCATGTTCCTTTCCAAGCAAAATGACAAATTAAATACAAAGATGTTTTTACGTTAATAATTCCAAAGGCATTGGTCTGCAGCCTCAATACAAAGCAATTACACCTCATTCTGCGCCTATGCTAATTACTATAAGTCGGCTTTACACACACAAAGTGCGCTTGATTGGAAGTCGTCTATCTAACAAAAAAAGGAAAATACTTAAACCTACAAACCTTAAAAATAAATACTAAAGAAGCAATCCCACCTTATAAAATCCCTCAACAGTTACAGAAATACACAAAAAAAACACAAAACTGGGGCAACATACTTTGTACACACTGTCATAACATCTTATGTTATAAATATAAGAACAAAGTGGCTGAAATTATTTAAAATCAAAAGGGGCAGTCAAATTAAAAGGCACGGACTGTAGCAGCACAGAGGCCCAGCTTGACTGTACAATAGAGGGCAGCATTTTGTTGGTTGATGTATGAGTCATCATGAAAATGTGTACCGTTACCACCCAGTCACGTGATTTTGAGTAGGGGGCGCATATAAAGAGGCCCGTCTGTCGTGCTTTCATCCGGTATACGATAATAACGTAGTCATGGCGTTTCAATTTAAAAATTCCACTATGGAAGAACAGCGGTGTGTGATAAGATTCCTAAATGCAGAAGGCAACACACCTACTGCAATTTTCCAACGCATGTCCAACGTTTATGGTCAAGACTGTGTTGCACACAAAACTGTGAAAAAGTGGTGTGCACGGTTCCGTGGAGGTTGGTAAGTACTTACTGGAGCATCCACCCTATAGCCTGGACTTATCCCCGTGCAACTTCCATTTATAGCCTGGACCTATCCCCGTGCAACTTAAATTTGTTTGGTCCCCTAAAAAAACACCTGAAGGGTCATAGGTTTGCTTCGGACGACGACGTCAAAGACACTGTGACGGATTGGTTGCTGTCACAGCCCAAGGACTTTTATCAACTGGTCATACATCGCCTTTCTCAACAAAGGGATATCTGCCTCCAAGCACATGGCGCTTTCTTTTAAGGCAGGAACTTCAACATCTGCACCTCTTGGCACCTTTTCATTTGACTGCCCCTCATATTATTTAGTCTAACCATTTAGCAACACTCTTCAGTTTTTACATAATTATGATTAAGTTATAAAAGAACAAGAGAGTGTTGCGTTTATCCAATTCAACTACACGTTGCGATATTTTGCTCAGATGACCTCCAGTCTTCCTCAAGCACATATCATATCATATGGTTCACATCAGTAACAGTCTATCCCATTAGCTCTCAACTTCGTTGAGATTGTCAGCACCATAAATCTCTTATGAATGTCACTGTACCAGACTTGTAGGCCCATCTTAAAACTTTACCAAAAATATTCACACCCCTTTAAAAGATTATGGAGCTTCATAAATTAAACTAACAGTCTCTATCCCACCTATTTGGATCTAAATGAAACTGCAAACTGTAATTGGTACTTGATGTAGATGATCATTCTTCATCTACTAGANCATCTAGATCTCGTCCTTATAGAACTTAATCAGGGCATCCTATTCTGGATTCCGACAAAATTTAAACTTTGACAACGTAGTTCAATTGAGGTTTATTTCAGTTAGGTATGATCTGTACAGCTTCCAAAGTACAAATGACTCTGGTGGACACAGGTAATATCAAAACTGCAGAGTTCACGTGACAGATAATGCAGTGTGTTTACTTTTCAGTGTTGTCCACAGCAGTGCTTGTTGGTGAAAGGGAATGAAAATAGCCCCACGACTACACAGCATGATAATCTATTATATTCTCTCTAACGTGTGCAGTAACCTCTAATTTTCTGGTTCGAAAATTAAACTAAAGGACTTAATTTATTAGAAAATATGTTTTAGGAGCCAGAAGCTCGCACTGGTACTTCACAAATTTAAATTAAAGGGTGGAGAGATATTGTGGCAAAACAGGTCTATATTCAACCGACAATATATCTGATATTAGTAGGGAAACAGGCATTTTTTATAAGCACAATGTGTACAGAGATTGCAAAACCATAAATATAGATATTCAGACAAAGTGGCTCTCACTTATTCAAAATCAATCAAACTATTTTAATATTAAATTAAAGCTTATCACAAAAATATAATCATATAAAGAAAGGCAAAACTCCACTTTAAACACGTGTCAAGAAACATTGGCTGTAGTACTGTGTTACATTTTTCGCAAATTATTTTAGCTTTATTAAATTTTTCTACTTCTTAATCGGCATAATTAAAGTTTAACCGTCATTATAATGTATTACTATTTCTTTACTCACTCTGCAATAGTCATTTTGCTAATAAAATTTGCTGTAATTAGTAATTAACAGGTTAAATTAATTAATTTAATAATATGTAAAGTACGTTTAAGTAGGCCTGTGGTCTAAAGGGGTTATATAATGGTTTAAAGGCCTATTGGGATTATTTTGAATTATATAGGAGTGGTATTAATTGTTTTCCAGGTGATCCTAAAGCTTGAATAAGTTTTGGTCATTTTTAAAGCCGGTATTCAAGATTTACGTACTTTTCGAAGTGGTATTTTTTTATTCCAGATGCGTATTTTTTATTATTCAATTTAGCGAAGGGGTAGTATTTTCATTGGGTTCAGAAAGATAAAAAAACTAATTATTAAATTTGGTTACTGTAAGTCAATTTTAGGTGAAGATATTGAATTTCTAATTAAATTAATTCCGTGATTACGTCATCTTTGAACGCAGTGGTGTGATGGCGTAACTTTAACAATCTGTGAAAAGGGAACATTCCGACTTGAAAATAATTCCCCTTACGAGCTCGTGATCGGTATTGCGTAACATATAACATTCTAGAAAGTCAANTGAAATAATTACGACGCCATATCATTAACGTCAACCTGGAGAGAGGCTAAGTTTGAATATTTCGGAGCCTTGAGAGAGAGTAATTTTAATTCTGAACTTGCCACCAGGTATCGCAGAGGAGGGGAAAGTGAGTTCGCGCGTGGTAGAGCTGAGTCAGTTGTGCCTGGAATACATCTAAGCCCACAGCAAGGTTATTTCGTCTTGTAGTAAATTTATCAAAATTCATAATTATTCAACCATAATTTAGAGTGAGGAGATGGTGAAGTTTTAACAGTTATATCACTCAGTGCAAAAGTTCAAAACTATTAACTAACGTTTATTCAGTATCTTTCCGATTCTGGTGTAATAAGTGCAACCGTGTGAACTGGAGCCATCTGGTCATGAACGTTTTTGGTAACGTATCTTGAATCGACTTCTGNAATCTGATACATTTTCTCACGTATTATATTCATTTCTGACTGTACATTTCGTAATTGGTATGTACATCATCATGACTTTTAAGAGTAATCTGAACTTTTAAGTAGCTTATCTTGCACGCTTTTACATGCAAGACGACTTCACGTCATAATTTGAACTCAACTATCAGTCTTCAAGTACATACGCAAATGTGAGTTAATAAATTTGCTAATTGATTATAATTATCGCCAATACTACAATGTTGCCATTTTTCATCATTAAGCAGCTATCACCGATACAGTTGACTCTTTGTTGTCCAGTATTATCATACTGTTACCATCTGTCTTCATGAAATAACCATAGCCTAGTCTTACTTACTGGTTTTTCTTAATTGTTGACAAGGCTGCCATTTTTATTCTCTCATGGTCATATCTCTTGATACTTTTCTTTGGTCTTCACGGAAGTTTCAACAAGTTTTTTATCATCTATATTCCTGTATCTTATTCACAGACTTGAATACTTATTATGGTGCAAGGCCGTTACAATATGGCATTGAGTTAATGGTTGGAGTTGCTAAGTTTGAGTGCAACTAATCGTCTTACTGGAGGATAACCCTAGTGAAGTAATACCAGATGAATTGGAGTATAACCCGAGTGAAGTAAGACTCGATGAACTTTGAGGTGACAATTACATCTACGATGAACTATTATTAATCAACCTAATTGGGTTAGAAGTTTATTCAGCACCTGAGGGTCCCAACAACGTTTACTTAACTAAGCGCTACGAACCTTCGTATAAATTTAAAAGTTTTTTTTTCGGACATCAACGATATTCTCGCATTCTGCGTTTAAACTCTTCTCTGTGAGTAGGCCCACAGAAACCCCTTCCAGTTTAGACACTGATAACCGCCCTTAGACTGAAGGCCATAGTATGGTATTGTTTCATCATTGTGTATAATTATTTTAGTGTGTGTCGTAAAGTGATTGCGTGTTTGTCGTGACTACGAAACCTCATGTTCCATTGTTGAGTTGGTGCATTCAGCTTGGTAACTACAGCTGATTCAGAGGTAGTGTTATACCTTTTTGCAGGTACTGTACTTTATTTATAATTATATGATACCATTTCTGAAGTGTTGGAACTATTGATCAGAGGCGGCTCGTGATGACGTATCAACCACGCACTTCATGAGTTCGTGTTTGATGTGTTCAAAACTTCACTTCTAAGGTTTGTGAAGAATGAACGTGAAAGCACGAAGTCTTGTGTCCTCTCGAAGTGTATGAAACTTGGCAAACTGTTGTGAACACCTTGATACGTCATCACGAGCCGCCTCTGCTATTGATATGAAATTGGTGTGCCTAGGTAATTGTTTAACTGCCTACTTATATATTCAGCAGTAAGTGTTCGCAGTTTAATGACAATTGACCGGCAATGATTTGTTTAAACTTTTTCATCCTATTTTCCTGGCGATTTTCAGCTAATGAAACCCAACTTAGATGTTCCAACATTTCAGATACGCTATCTAACCTATCGTAACGACCCAACACAAACCTTGCTGCCCTACGGTGTACCCGTTCGATGGAGTTTATTAAACCTACTTGGTGAGGGTCCCAAACACAACTAATACTAATGCATTGTACGCATTGACTAATGGTGTTTAATTACTTACTTAATTTCATTAATTGAATAATATATGTTTTGTGCTATCATACCCTGGTGTTAAAATCAACCTCTGATGTTGAAATGTTTATTTAGGCTTATTTGTACTTTTTATTGTGACACATACTTTGCATAAAACTGGATCCAGTACATGTCATGCCAACTACACAATTAGGGTGTTGCTTGTACTGATGTTATTATGTGTTGATATTGCAACTCTGAATAATTACTTCATTTTACTGACTTTATAGTCAATAGTAATAAAATTGTTTAAACTTAATTCTTCGGTGTCACATAGTTTTATTCACCTTTCCATTGTGAAACAAATTGNTATCACTGTGGTTTTGTCGTCAGCTGGTATACTTTCTATGTTTGATAGAATCCACCCCGAGAAATAAAATATTTATTTACTTGTACTTGTAATTCGGTTCCTGTAGAAGCAGTTAACTTTAGGTAAGTTGAATTTTTTATCTGATTAATTTGTTGTAATCTTTTAGTAAATCACGATAATTACGGGTACCCTAAGCTGAGATGTAATTGGTCTTTGGTGTGTAAAACTTTTCTCGTATTCTCCGCGTAGCTGCTGGCAAATTATTACACGAGGAGCTAGTTACATTATAAAACCCTGTTTCTTTTACTACAAAAGCCTGCTACAATTAGTCGGGAAAAGAACTCTGAAGTTGCTAATTTTAAGCAAAAGTCAACCCTGGGCACCTTTTTATTAAAAGTTACATAAAATTCTTAGTTTAAAAAATAACAGGCAATTATTTTTCTTAGCTTACATGCAACTAGCTTAGTACACAAATTTACCTCCCTGAATTTTACTATATTTTGCAATTCTGACCCAATTCATATGCTTACTCCTGGTTGGGAGGTACTGGGTTCAAAGCCTGGGGCTGACTCACTGCTCTGAGTATAAAGGGTTATCCTTAGAGTGTTGTTCTCACATTAAGGAACAATCGAAGACATCTTCTGAGAAGGACATTAAATATGGGGTCCTATTGATAAGTATTCAATGTAAAAGAACCAGATATGTGTCAAGTGTATGGCAAAATTCAATCATCTTGAAGCATTGATGATGACGGTATGAAGTGTTAAACGTCATATTGACTCGTAATGGGTCATTTCAGGTCGATTAACAATGCTTACTGAAGTTAAATGAGCACTCACAAACACCCATGCCTTATGCAGGATTCAAACACACTAGACCAGCCAGTGATGCAGATGAGGTCACCGTTAACGTGGAACCATAAATCCTTAGCAATCAATATGCTGAAGTGAGTATTGTACTTTATTTCATGTTTCACGAGATCTGATGAAACTGTAAAAAAAACATCCCTTCAGGTCATTTTGTAAGAGTTTCTGTATGTCGTAGCTTCACACCCTAGTTACCCAAAAGGCATTACTCACTCCTCTGATCACGCCTGGCGCAATCACGTTTCTGCTATAGCCTCTGGCCTTTGTCTGTTTTACTGTTATTTTCACAGCCACTGTTTTACGGAGAGTGAATATGAATTTTATTGAGTGTCAAGTGTCTTAGTTTTAATGATTTTTTGAGACTTTTAAGAAAATATAAACACTTTTTCTTATATTAGTACACTACATTTTTCAGTGTTAAATACTGACACAGTGATATTACAGTATTTCTTGTTGTCATTATTATTCAAATGTACTCTCACCCGAGCTATACTTTTAGAACTGAATTTGTCTACACAATTTTTTTTGTGTGTGTGTGTCCCGAAATGGTTTGTGCAATTGGCAGTTGACCTACATTTTACAGACAGACATACTGGGAACAATATGGTGTATGATATTTATTATTAGCAGGCACTAAACAAATACGAAGGTTGTTTGAAAAGTGAGGGCCAATCGGCCTATAAAAAAGAAGTAATAGCCCAAAAATATGTAGGTGGTCCAGAAAGTAAAGAACGTTTTGGCATAACTTAACAAAAACGAAAGATATCAAAACAAAACTTAATATACAAAGTCACAGTACCTTACTCTATTTTTCAACGTAGTCGCCATAGCTGTCGAAGCATTTATTGTAACGTGAGACCAAATTTTCAATGCCGATGTCATACTCTTCTACCGCCAAAGATTTGAGCCAGGATGTCACTTCTTGTTTGTGGTCTTCATCTTTTGCGAACTGTTTTCCATCCAAACATTCCTTTAGTTTCGGGAATAAGTGAAAATCATTCGGTGCCAATTCAGGGCTGTAAGGAGGATCTCCAAAAATTTCCCACTTAAGACGTTGAAGTTCTCGCTGTGTTCGTGCTGATGCATGAGGCCGCGCATTGTCATGAATAAAAACCATCTTTGCCGACAACATTCCACGTCTCTTGTTTTGGATGGCGCGACTAAGTCGTTGCAGAGTTTCACAATAGGCCTCTGAGTTTATTGTGACTCCTCTTGGCATAAACTCCACTTGGATCAAACCCTTTCGGTCCCAAAAAACTTTGGCGGTAGAAGATTATGACATCGGCATTGAAAAATTGGTCTCACGTTACAATAAATGCTTCGACAGCTATGGCGACTACGTTGAAACATAGAGTAAGGTACTGTGACTTTGTATATTAAGTTTTGAGTTGATATCTTTCGTTTTTGTTAAGTTATGCCAAAACGTTCTTTACTTTCTGGACCAGCCTTGTAGTTTATTAGAGCAAAAACTTAATTTTTATATTAGTTTACTTTTTATTGTATCCTCTTGTCGCACAAGGACGCCACCAGTGAACTCGGCCAGTTTAGCTCGTTGTCATCCATCACGTTCTACGAGGCCACAAAGTGAAGCGTAAACAAATGATAAGTCTCAGGGTGAGACTCTCTTTACTTCAAAAACTTTTTGACCCTAGCGGAACTTAACNGACAATGACAAACTGAAATCAAGTCGCGGAGAACTGGCAGCGACCGTGGGCGACGAGAGGATGCGTGTGTAAAAATTACGTTTTTGTTGTAATAAAATATTTTTGAGCAATTACTTTTTTTTTATAAAGGCCAACCAGCCCTTAATTTCAAAACAACCCTTTTACAATTAAGATCAGAATGTTTTGAGAAAATGTGAGATTTTCAAGCATAAAGCATTTAAGAAAAATCACTTACTTCTTGTTATATACAAGTTACAAAGCACAAAGATAAATACTGTCGGGTGACATAACATCAGTGTGAAATTTTGAATCTCGCTTACCTGAAACAGGTTCATTACAATATCGTCAACATGATCCATTCCATCTTCAGTTAGATCCACTACAACTGTGAAGAAACCAAATCCTTTGGCTCCTAATTTGGGCCAACCGTTCAAGCTGTTGCACCATCCCTTTGCCTTTATGAAAGACAACAGGCTTCCTGGACCTTCGTGGGCAATTAAGTGTGCGAGAAAACTGGCAGGCTACACGAAAAATAAAAATAAACAAGACAATTAAAAGTATCTATCACAATAAATGTAGATACCTTCTATAGCTTACAAACTAAAGACCTGCTGTACCTTAAGACATGTTAAGAGGAAAACAATTGTCAGGTTCATATTAGGAAACAATAAAACCAATTTTTTCCCCTTCCAAAAGAACTCTGCCTAATGTATACTCTTCAAGTAAAAAGGACATTACTCTTATGAAATATAATATATATATTAGCACAAAGCAATAACAATATAATACACCAAAACTTCTGTAATTATAATAACACTGGAACAAGTACAGCTTTTACTTTCATAAATGTTTTTTTTTTTTTTACCTTTTTTCTGGTGTTTTTCAGAGCTAGCTGGTANACACCTTTAACATTCTCTTATTATTANCAATGTCATGATGATGAACACTTTTTATTCAGACAGTGAAACATCCATGCCTTGACCGGGATTCGAACCCGGGACCACGAGCGTGCAATGCTAGTAACTTAACCACTACGCTGCCGTGGCCGGCACTTTCATAAATGTACGCTTCTGATATTTTGAAGTTTCCAGGCCTTAGCAACCAACAGTAGACTTACAAAGTATAAAGTTTCAGCTTAGCAAACACTGTTCTCAATCTACCAAAACAGGGGTGGTTAGGGAATTAGGGAATACAAAGAAAGTATATTTGGTTAAATGTTACTGCATTTTAGTTTCTATTTCATTTTGTTTCCTGCTTCAAATGTTTATTTCAATATGGAGGTTTGAAATACCATCCGAAGACAACTTTGTCTCAACTTCTTTATTGAATGTTGCTTAAAAATAGCCAACATTTCAAACAATAATAGGGTTGGCAGCCATTTCATCACTATCTGTATCATGTTACATATGCTGAAGCTCATGAACTTACCACTCGTTATGACGTTTCCACAAATACACACATGCAAGTCAATAAACATTGAGACTGAATTTTTCCCTCAGCAATTTATTATGCTGTGTTTATGGTTACATGGTGTTTTTCAAAGTACTCCCCGCCCCATGCGAATGTACTTAGTCATGTGTTTCTTCCAGTGCTCCAACACATGACGCAGGCCATCCTTCGTTAAGTGTTTCAGAGAGGCCTCTGAAGCCTCAAGGATAGCCTTAGAAGTTTCAAATCGGCGACCTCGTAGCCTGTACTTGGATTGTTTCCATTCAGGATTGAAGTGATAAAGTCAAGACTCATCACCGGTGATAATGGACTCGAGACAAGCATCCCCGTCAGCTTCAAATTGACGAAGCAAATCCATTACTTGTTTCCACCCACACGGCCTTATGTTCAGGTGTCAATAAGCGCTGTACTCAACGGGCACATACGTGGTTCGTATGCAGATGGTAATGCAAAATGGTGTAGACACTACCTTGGGAGATGTTCAAAGCATCGGCAAGCTAGTCTATAGTGATACGATGATCTTCACAGACAATCGCAGCAGCTGTATTGATGTTGATTTAGGTCACAGCACACGCTGGTGCACCTGGACTGCCTTCTTTCTTGATCGAATGTGTGCCCTCCTAGCAGTAATTAAACCATCTGAATGTCGTTGCCCGACACAAAACACTGTCAGCACATGGCTTTCCCAAGGCAAAATGGAACTTAATGGCCGCATACTGCTCGTCCCATGTTGAGCCCAGTGTCTTCAGAGGTGGGTCTGCAAGACACATAAATCAAAGTGTTCGTACAGCTAAACGGTGGGTGATATGCCATTTGGGAAAAGTATTGAACAAGATGCAGTCTTTTCAAATTTAAAACTCATGAAACTCTATTTTTAACACAGTTCTAGAAAAAAAATCAGTTTCAGTCTTTCCTCAGTACTTTTCTTGGTTCCACACTATCAAAACCACCTCCAAAGGCCCACATCTGTTCCGGAATTATTTTCTTCATCTTGTTAACCTTCTCAAATTCGTCTTTTCCTTAACAAATCAGATGTTACTATACAACTTTCAAATGTTTTTAATTGTAAATATATCAGTTTGTGATGGAAAGCATATTAGGCATCAATTATTGAAGTAAGAAAAGTATCAACCAGTATTTCACTTCACTTCACTACTTGACAATATAAGTAAATAATTAAATAAATAAGAAAAGACTAAAACAGTGGAAGTACTTCATTTAAAAATATGTTGAAAACTGCAGTCACATTTCACTCCTTTATTAAAAAGCATAACACAGTAAAGAAAACAATAGACAGTGTAAAGAAAAAACAATCAGATATTTTTTTATAGTTTTAATCATAATGAAAATATGTAAATTAAACTCTGATTAGTTCAATATTAATTGTCCAAACAAAATGTTACGTTTATCCAGAACCACACTTTTTAGTCTGATTCAATTTTTTAAGTCTGATCACAAACCAGATTTAATATTACGAAACTCGATTACTTAGCATTTACTTAATGAAACTGAACATTCTTGCACCCATTTAGCGTGATATTAGCATAAGTAGACCGATGATAATACATTGATATCACTCGTTTTAGCAAAAATAATCTTAATATACGACTTACACAACACTTGTAATGTTGGTGCAAGTCTGGGATAGGAAATGTGATGCTCAAGTTTCTGATGTCCATGATGGGTACAACATAACCTTTGATACCAAGCTCATCGGGACCAAAAGGATGTTGCAACCATTCTGGAACCTCGACGTTCTTGTTTNTCACTTCCGAAAAAAGCTTCAGAACCAATCTCTGCAGTTCATCCAGAGATTCTAACAAATAAAAGAAGGAAAGATAAGTATTAGAAACATTTACTTGCCNATGTACAAACAATATATTTAATACTTTTAGTACTACATCCAACTTTAGTCAGATAAGGTTTTCATTACTCGTATCCTATAACCTACAACAGTTAGATTACCACAGAGTAAAGAATAGCATGCTATTCTTTCCTCTGTGCAGATTACGAATTTGTTTTCAGTTGCAGAAAGTCAACTTGAACTTTCCTTGGCAAATNTGGTTGAAGAGTTACTCAATAGATGGTGCTTGTACGTACATTACAACAAAGAAAATTACACTCCAGAGCAGTTACAAAGTTTTAAAATGGTGATAATAAACTCAATCCATGCTTCGTGAAATGAGCAACTTAAGTGTTAGATACTAGAAAAATCACATAAATAATGTATTTTAAACAAGGCTGTGAAATCAACTGTTTCTGAAAGAAAAAATGGCTGGTGACTGACAATGTAAAGGGCTAAAATGGTATGGTACTGAATGTGTTAACATCCCTTCGCTTCATATTTGCATTGACAGTTCTTTATATTTTTTAATTCCGTCTTGACTACCTAGTCAATTAACATTTCTTTGTAAATGTACATAATTTAGTCAATTTTACACTTGTATTGTTGTTCGTTGCTTTTGGGATTAACTTAACTGAAGCGATTGTAGCTTTTGAAACACTATGATATCTAAATTAGATTTTTAATTTTACCTGGTGATATTAACTACCTGATGAATGCAAGACCTAAATTATGCCAAATACTAAAATGGTTAGAATAAGTAGCACTGGAACTTTTGAATCTACTTAAAATATAATACAGGTACTATACAAAGTTAAGCTTTAAAAATAGTATTCTCTCATACTAATGGTATATTTGACAGATTCAGTTAATATTAATTTCCAACTAAACTACATCACACCATACATTACAGTTTCTTCAATCAAATCACACTATATATATGCACATTTAGTTTAAAACCAATGCAGTAGGGTACAGTGAAAAACACAGTTTTTTCAAAGTTTAGACCCGACTATGTGAAAAAGATGAATACTGATGCTATCAATGCGTATGTGAAATGTGGTTTCTGTGCGACCACTTTATAACATAAGAATATACTGCAGTTGGTAAAGGGATACAAGGTATGTTACCTCAGTGAACTGGTGGTTAATTTAGGGCATTTTGTATTTTAGGGAGAAATTTTATCGTTATAGGGACTTTATAGGTAATTATTCTAAGTTTTCGTAATACTAAGTTTTATTTCGAAACGTACTTCCAATTCAAGACACTAATTTGAGTGCCGACCTACTTATGTAAATTAGCTATGTTCGCCAATTAACCTTCATTTGTTTTTCGTTTTGGCCAAGCTCATTGTAACTTTTATATTTGTAATACTTTTGTATTTACGGTAATATTATGTTTTTTCCTGATGAGCGGCGAGTTTGGATAATATTCAAATGAGATCCAAGTTCACGAAATATTCCAACAGCTGAGAGCTCGCGACATCTATTGACGGAATTTACGTCTGGGTTGGAGACGTTAAGGTCAAACGCAAGCCGGCACGCCAGTCACATGACAGCCCTCGACGAATCACAGCTTTCGAACAGTTGTGTGATGTGCGAATGCAAGAAAAGTGAGACTTTATCAACAGGCTATAATATTAACAGATTCGCTAGCGTCAGTAATACAACT
>KZ870202.1:48268-64554 GCA_003456935.1 Machilis hrabei | reverse complement strand
AAACGTCAAACAGTAGATTATACGATACTATTTCAGGTGTGCAATGTAGAAGCCTGTGAATAAATACCCAGCTTATTAAATACTCGATAAAGTTTATTAAATGATCCAGATAAACAATTTTTTGAGTAGGTTTTATTCAGTATTTAAGATAGTATTAACTTCTTTTAATAAAAAAGTGCGAAACTGGAATAACTAAGGAAGCAGTATTTGTTTATATAAATATGTCATTATAATGGTTTATCATAATTTTCTAAATAAAAGCCTGCATATCTACCTACTGTGGGTTAAACATGCAGCCACTCCAGTTCACAAATTCACAAGCTGCCACTGCTTGTAACTGAGCTTAGGCAAAATATAAAGGCACCTGTTCTTGCTTTCTATCTGACACTGTCATCAGAATTTCTACTTGTGCCAAGTTCTCAATAACCACTCAAGTAATATCATGTTTTTTTCTGTTTGTACCCTGCAGGGTTTATATCCTGTTTTGAAGCTTACAGGTTCCATGAACTACACATTAAAACTTCCAGGTGCTTTGGTACACATTTATTTATATAAATAATCTTAACATACAAAGGAACATAATATCAATACCATTAGTCATATAAACATTTGCAGATAGTGCAGAGCTTTTTTACAACAGATATGGCACAAATATTGGCATTTTGTGTCTAAAACTGAAAGAAACTAATAGCACGTTCCTTCTCAATCTTATTTTCATACCTCGAAATGTTAAAAAAAATCGTAGCATTTAAGTAGCCATACTTAACTGTACATGTACAATGATTAACATATATTAATTCTACTAGGATTAACAATAATATACCTAATGCATTTACATACACATATGTGACACATATAGACTAGATATACAGTCCACAGACGTAAGCACTGAATGAAATTTGTAAATGTATATTACAATGGAATTGTTTCTGAAGAATGCAAAGCTCTGTATGGACTTGTCACTTTAAACAAACTTGGACATTTTGTCTAATAAAGCTCAAACTTGGACATTTTGTCTAATAAAGCTACATCCTGATTTAATACATTGAAACCAAGTCTGGGTGCAAGTATTCTAAGAAACCGAATATGTATGTTACTGTATTCCTACACTGTACTATACAAAAAGATAAAAATGTATATTGGGGCATCAAATCTTCAAGGAAACTATCAATGCGAAAAGTTATTAATATCGTACCATCCTTGATGTTATTTTATGTTGTTTTTTTTCTTAGCAAATTTCATTAATAGTTCTCAAATTCTATCAGTTATGGAGTTCCAACACTTATCAGTGATAGCTTACTGTGTTTCTCATGCTCACTTCACTCACTGCTGTGTAGGTTATGGGTGTGCGATATTTCAATATCAATACCAACATTTTTGGTATCAGTATTGAAATATCGAGTTTTGAAAAATTTGAATTTTAAAAAATATCGATATCGAGTTTCGATGCTTTCAAGTTTCAAAATATGTCAATGGCGAACATTTTAATTTTAGAAAAATGATACCAATATGTTTTGAAATTCTGAAACTCAATATGGATATTTTTTTTTTAATTCAAAACTTGATATCGGTCACATTTTGACTGATAAGTTTTGAAATCCAATATTGCACAGCCCTAGAGCAGGTGCACATTGAAACATTCTTACTCTTGAAAATGGCGAGGGATCACTAGAGAATGCCAACGCATCATTGACATCAATAAAGGCATGTTTTGTGTTTCATACTTGGGGCATTGGATACATTTTTCTATATGCCTATATTTCTTTCTCTATTTGTCTTATTTTTTGTTATAAACTAACCTTTACTTCTTTTTTATATCGTTTAGGCAAGGTATTAGGAAAATATTTTATTTTACAAGGTAAAAATGATGCAACTGTGTCACATCATATGTCGTGATCATGACTTGTCCAAAAAATGCATCTACATGGGTATATAATTTCACAGAAAGGTTAATGACCTATGTAAAACATGTCTTTGTTTCATAGTTACAACTCTGAAAATTACTTATAAATAAAAAAAAATTTACAAAGACATATATTTTATATCCAATTTCATTAAAATTCCAGGAAAAGTTTTCATTGTGCTTATTTCTTCTAAAATGTTTATCATTTTTTATACTTTCCACCAATTAATGTGTAATGAAATAAAAAAAAGCTTTCCGAGTGGTGATTTCAGGACTGTGTAAATAATGTAACATTAGCCACTATATAACTTATAAAATAAGACAGACGATACTGGCCATGTAAATCTTTCGTTAAAATTACGCTCTAATATTTTCGTAAAACATACACAACATTGTAATAGTTTGAAAATACATTTTAAAATATAACAAAATGTGTATCTATGAAGAAGGTACAAACAAAATAATTTAATTATAATTAAATTCATGACAGGAGCATTCATTATATAATAATACTGTTATTTCGGCTACGCTGTTTTGCGACACGTAAAACTATTTTAAATTTTATATTAGCTACCCTTTTGATACCAATATGGAATCTAACTTTATACCACTGTACAGCAGAATTTACACTTCAGGGTGTATTAAAGCTGCACTTCTACAGAGTGAATTTTGGTCTCATGGTAAACGATAAAAATAAATCACACTAACATCTGGTATAACAAGAAAAGCTACGCCACTGACAATAGAGGTTTTCTATTGCACACATTAACCCTAACAGCAAATTAAATCTCGCCATGTTTTGAAAAACTTGTTCAACTTGGACATCACCTTCATGACAGTTTCACTGAATTGCACGCTAGCCACTGNGACTCGTGCTGCTGGGTCCTTCTCCCTATTGTATTTTCATGTTAAATAGAAAAATGGAATGTTTCCCAAATTCTTAGTNACTCTGTACTAAGCCAAGCATTGTACATAAAACTGATCAATAGATGTATGTATTTATGAAAGAAGAAAAATATATTTTTTTTCTTGTCAAGTCAGTGTTTGGTCTCTGTTTAACATGAGATAAAACCCTGTTTCATAAACCTTGAAAACACATCAGTAGCACAACTTACTTAAAAACAAAGCACAGCAGCTTAAAGTATGCAAGTGATTTAATGATAACACTATATGTTAAGGTGCATTTAATTTTTAATAAAAAATGTGTATATTATTTATGTGTCAGTACTAACATGTTAAGTCAGATTTTAATTTTCTAAAGTTCATATTTGCTATTTACAATGTAGTGAATTTGAAATGTATTTAAACTCATAAACTGATTTTATGAATAAAGTTACTTTGGAGATAAAGTTAACAAATATTAATGCAAGAATAATTTGTCAAAAATCCATGTAAGTCTATGCCTCCAAAACAGCTAAGGATGAACAGCGACAATCAAGGCTTTCACACAAACCACAATATAAGCTCTTGACACTGGGCCCATATATTCCATCTATTTCAAGTTAATCACTTAAATGGTAAACAGATAGTAAATATTGATTGATGTGAGACATTCTTTGACAGATGATACATGTGTGGTAGAAGCGTGGCAAAGGGTATACATTTTTTGTAAATGAGCAAATTTATAGTAATTTGGGGCTTTGAGTAGGTTATTAAATAAAAAATATCTGCTTTTAAATTTTTAAATGTTCAAGTTAGCTACCTGAAATGTAGTTACTTTTTTAACTTTGTTATGTCAAACTTTCTGGGTTCCTAAATTACTTTCTGGTTTCCAAAATAATTACAATACAAATAGTTAACATAGTTGGCACTTTGAAAATACCGTTTAAATGTCACCTTGTTTTGGATTATTTCAATGGTGGCTATGGTAGTCCTTTTGTAATTATTTTTTTTCAAAAGTTCACCCATTAAAAGGTCTTGTAAATAAATCTGCAATAGTTGAAACCCATAGTATTCACCTGGAGAACTTAATTATGTCAAAGAGCATATATATTTTGATCCCATTTAGGACCAATAACATTTGGCCACATAGGAAATCTACTACAAACTAATATCTATGTTTATGTTTGTTCATGTATACCAACACCAGGTTCATATTAGCTATTATTCTGTCCAAGTGGGAAAACTTTAGCAAGCATTTAAAATTAAATTTTAAAAATGCAGAGCTTTGAGAATTTAACATTAAGGTCAACGGAAAAAATCGTAGAAGTTAAAAAGCTCAAAGCATGATACAAAATCATAATTTTCTTTTCAAATATATAAAAATAATTTAATTCACAAACGACAAAGTTTACACGGCCAGGCAGCAGTCTTCTGCATTGAAAGGTTATGCAAAAACTGTGTACATTGCTTATAAACAATTAATAAACTACCCTATGTTAATTAACAACATGCTATATTAAATACTACATATNTATACACCTTAAATGCAAAACATTCAGGTCGTAGTTACATCGGTGGTTCATGTACAGCATACCCTCAACTTATTCTCATACTTTGGTATAAACCATCCACATAAACTTATTAATTAATAATAATAACTACTGCACTATATATACAATCATATTATATCACACCAACAATCACAAAGATATAAGTATACATAGAGCAAACTTTTTAACATATATCACAAATAACGGTTAGCCTACCAGAACTTCAAAACACTGGTGTTATCCATCAATTCCAGCAATATGTTAAAATAAATGTGGGATAAGTTACAGAACATGGTCTCACTAATGGCAGTGTTTCTTATGCTCAGGAGAAAGACTGGGATTGGCTAGCTCTTGTTCAGGTTAATTGAATCAGTGTTGTTCATGATTGCTCAGTTTTACTCTACTGCATACTGTTGCAGATATTAAAGGACAAATTTGCTGTTCCCAGGTCCAATCTTCAAATTTAGCATGTATACAGAACAAGTACTGTTCTGAATGTTTTNATTGTATATGATGGCATGGTTATTTAACACTTGACAAATCAGAGAGTCTTAAGGCATTGGTGTGTTGGAAGAGACTCGAGGCACTATGTAGAGCGAGTTGCAGTGATGGATTTAAAATCATCCATGTAGATGTGGAAGCAATGATAGTACTTGTAGGTGACAAATTTGANGATTTGTGGTATGTTTTTAATTGTGAGTTTCTTTGGCTAAGGTATTTTCCAAATAAATCTAAAGTATTTCACAATGAATTTCACTAATCCGTGAACAATTTAGGTTGATATAATCGATGATTCTTAATGTACTGAAACCACTGTTTCATTTATACAGTGTATATCGATCCTCCATAATATATGATTTGACTTCCTTTGGCAGTATTGCTGTTCAATGGCCAACACANAAATATTTCAGAGTCGACTGAAGTTGGCTCTGATTTCTGTTCAGGCAGCTCATGAAAAGCACTGTTAGATACACAGTTACTTGGTATAAATATAGTGCTCAAACAACCTTTTTCTTCATATGCTTAGCTCCTTGCAAGAGGGCCAACCGACAACCATAGACTACAAATCCGAGCCATCAACTACCATTTGTATTGGGCAAGTTTGAAGTGACCATCTGCATATTTTTTCAAATGCAGTTTTTCCAAAGCTTCAACTATTCTCAGATAATTAATAATGTCTAAACAAAATGGCCAACAAAAATATAGGGGAAATACCCATTTCCCGATTCATTAGTTTTGGAGGGGAGAGGGAAATTTAATACAAAATTAAAATGGCAAATGTGTAATCATTATAAAAATCTACATTCATATGATGTATCACAAAAATACTATATTTTATGAAACTGCCATCAAATGACTGAACAGGCATGGTATGTATGTAGCAAATGGAACCCAGAAATCATTGGTTCAAAAAGAAATTATGAAACACTCGATTTCCCTACATTTAACATGTATGAGTATATATTATTTTAATTACGTTTAATATTTAAAGTATCATCTGTACATACATGCATCACAAAAACAATAGTAGAAAGTGTGTATTCAAACTGATTGGAGTGCTTATCGTGCCGAGAAGTGGTTGCACAGGTCCATATTTAAAACTGTTAGACAACCAAATCCACTCGAGCCATTACTAAAGAATTTTGTTCTCTAAACTCTGCAATATTTGTAGTGTACGCAAAATGTCTGGTGTCAGGACACCCTCCTCTGTTTACCTTATATAAACCTTTGGAACTCCTTCTCCAAGGCATGCAGACTTATCNTCTCCAGCATTGAACTCTATCGATAGTACCTAATCCAAACGAACATAAACATATTTTAAAGGTATGCCCATGAGTGTGTCTAAAATACACATCTCACAAGCAATGTTTTCATATGTATGTAGGAAAAAAGTCCCTTCTCCATAAAATAACCCAACACAGCACTCAAAACTCACTCCTAGCTATAAATGTTAGCCACACCTGTACAATAATTGTAGGATGCTACAATTTCTCTAAAGNTTCTCGTGATTCTGACCAATCAGATTCGTTACATGTTGACTNTTCTTGTTCCAACTCATCAATCAAATTAAGAACCATCTATTTAAGCTGAAATGTCCGACCCTTTACTAAATCACAACAATGTTAGCTACAAGATTGACTACATAACCCAGATCTGCAATCAATTCTATATAAAACAGACTTTACAACTACTAAAAATCAGACTCTATTAACGTAGGTATGCCATAAAAGAAAATAAACCCCGGAAACCCAACCCCAAATCTTTCTACATGAGCCCAACACATCAAACATACCATTTAAAGAAGCCATTTTCAAGAATAAAACCCTCATGAACAGACAAGAAGAAGCATCCCTACCTTTTAATGCATGCTGAATGAAAGGAGTGTTTTAATGCATGTTGAATGAAAGGAGTGAGAAGAAGTTTTTTGGTAAAAGATGAGGAATGTTTTGATCCTCGTATGAAAGTTGGTGATTGTGTAATTGTATCCTTCCAAAAATCCGTCACTCTACCTTTAGAAAATTCCTTCTTCTAGGAACCCACTAACAAACAACCCGTCATACCATTAACAAGTCATGAACCCGCAGGTTTTTTCTCGTTTAGCTCCTAAAGCTTTACGTGTTCTTTTTACCTGCAAAACTCAACCTAAATACCGTCAATTTTCTTAAATACCCGTCATTTTCCTCGAGCTTAGTACTGCTTTAGCAGATCTGGCTCACACCCTTGAACGTCATCTTTTTAGAACTAACACGCATGCGGCAGAGATGGTAGTCAGTTTGGTTGACNAGCATGCCACTATGTCCGGTGGTGCAGGCAGGGGCACCACCATTAACCCTTCCTTTTGTCCTTTTTGTCAAGAAGAAATTTCTATCATCCATGCATTTTAACTTCCTTCTGTTTTATTGTATTTATGATTGAGTGCCCATAACCTATCATATCAATCAGATTCGTTGACTGCTTATCATATATATTTAAGATGTGGTTAATACACAGCAACAGACGTTTGCACAGCTGGAGAACACACTACATTAACTGGTTTGATTCCTTGAAAACATTGCTGGATTTCATTAGAGAAGCTTCGCTTACTACTTTTATTTTCTAGTATGAACATTTGNATGGTTACAGCCTTTAAGTAACTTTTCTGGCAAGATATGAAATTTACTTATTATTAGAGTGNGGGAAACNCACCCTCCAATGGCTAATCCAANTCTTGGAAACTGATAGACTAAGTTATATTCAAGTAATCAAAACTTATATTTGTACATCCATATAAATAGTTACATGTCGCTTCCAGAAATTGAGGTTCCTCAATTTACACACACAGTTTCAACACTTTATCTGTTACTCCACTCGATTTTGGTTTGAGATTTGTCAGAATCAGCATAGCCAGAACATTGTTACATTTCAATAAANCGAACTATTCCAATATGACTAGAACCACACATACCTTACAATGTTCATTAAAATGTTTACCTAGAAACGATTCATTGTTATGCAAATTACAGTAGACTTTAAAACAGTTTATGCCAGACGTACTAAGACAAAATCGTTAAGCAGTGAAATAAAATCATGTTCAGATGTGACTATATCAGTTCTCAAATGAGAATTTACATTTCTTTTCATGCAAAAATAAATTTATACTCTTGAGCTCGATGAATATACAGGGCAATCGAAAAAGGTGTCTGTGATTTCAATGTCAAATATCTTGGGTAATAATCAACCAATCTCTTTGACTGTTGTACTGAATTGTTTGGAAACATTGAGAGTTTTCCTTTTGTTCACTGCAGTGACTTTGGATGCGCTGTGAGTATGCGCAGTAGCCATCGTGTTACAATCGCAATGTTTGAGACGCACTCAANGATAGGTTCCCAGACCACTGGACTGGGAGAAACAGTCCTGTTCCCAGGCCAGCAAGAAGCCCCGACATGACCTCTCTAGACTTTTGCNGACCTGCTTGGTCTAGTGGTTAGGACCGCGCACTCTAGCCCGAGAGGTTGTGGATTTGAATCCCGCGTAAGGCATGGATGTTTGTAATGTTTATTCATCTTCATTAATCACAATAAACATTGTTCATCGTCCTTAAATGACCCATCAGGTGTCGATAGGACATTAAACACTACATATCAT
This sequence comes from Machilis hrabei, assembly GCA_003456935.1. Classification (NCBI taxonomy): domain Eukaryota; kingdom Metazoa; phylum Arthropoda; class Insecta; order Archaeognatha; family Machilidae; genus Machilis; species Machilis hrabei. The sequence continues at coordinate 56,094 of KZ870202.1, read as the reverse complement.
CATCATCACCTAGACTTTTCTTTTGGGGCTACATTAGGAACATTGACTACACAGAGAAGATTCGTGATCTACAACATTTGAGACAGGATCATTGCTGCTATAGCGACTCTCATACCTGGTATGATCGAGCGCACCTGGGTGGAGATAGACTATCGTTTAGATGTTTGCCGAGCAATGAGGGGTGCTCACAATGAAACATACTAAGGTATGAAAAGAAAATNAAGGTTTTCTGTTTCTTTTGATATATATTATAAAATGCTTAGTTTTTAATTACACGCATTATTATTTCATCATGAAATCCCGAACACCTTTTTTGATGACCCTGTATTATTAACTTAATGGGTGTACCCAATCTCTACCAGCAATCTTCTAGAACAGTAAAATTGAATGACTTTGATCAGTGACAGTATTTCATTAACGAAATAAATTCATCTCAAAAGACTTACTGACCCCTACACAGTGTTTTGGGGAGCCTTAATTGTATTTACATTATAGCATTAACTTTTATGAAGGAATTCAGCTATTTCCAAAAACAAAAACTCAAATTTCAACATGTGTAGAAATATCAATATTATTAAAGTAATTTCTTCAAAGCTTATAAACACTAATACAATTCATACCTTTATTTTCAAATCTACAGTAACATTTCGATAATGTGCTGAAATTTTGGACCTCAAATCTTTAACTGAAAATTAATAAAAATTGCCACTGAACAAAGTCAGTTTTATTTTACCATCCAGAATCCTCCCTATAAATTTATTGGTACAGTATGGACACATCCTGTGTATGAAATTAAAAAAATGGGAACACAACAATAAAATTCTACAGAATAGTTAAAAAGTGTTCATTAAAAAGGAATTTTTAGGTGGCATTCTGAAAGGCTTTTGTCTAAAGGAGAGTGTATAGAGATCATTCTTCTGGATGGATCAGGAAGNTGTCACACCGTTGCAGAAGAATTCATCAGAAGACACACTCCCAGGGCATGTCTCCTGTTGGATTCCTCTGCAATCTTGCAATAGTTTACTGATCCATCCAGGAGTATGATCTCTGTGCATTCTTTTTTAGACAAAGGCATTTCAAAACGGTACCTAAAAAATTATCCGTGCATGGAGACTTCCATCTCAGTCTCAAAATAAACTAAACAGCTAATCTTACAAACTGCAAACTTAAAGTAGCACAGAATTATAAAAATAATATACAGACCTAGAAAACATAATTTTTGTTGTAGTAAAGGAAAAGAATCGTAAAATCCTTTACTATTGCATTAGAACAAAATATCTTAAAACAAAAATAAAATTAAATTTAAAGCAAAGTTATTTAAGATTTAGAAAACAGTTCCTTTCCTATCCCACAGAAACATCTCAGAAGATTCCCCTGAACAAGCAAGTTTTATCTCGTGTGATGATTAACCAGTCTCCATTTCACGCATAAGACGATTACAGCCTCCGTGGCAGCAACCTCACTTCTTATTATTTAGCCCAAACCTGTACAAGACGCACACCGGTGTTGATATTTAGGCATGTTGGTAACTGACTGCTGGAGCGATATACAGCTTTTGGGGTAAAAATTAAATATATTTGCTTTAAACAATTACTTTAAATGGGATTTTTTTATACAATTGTACAGATTTTTTTCTTTCAGATGCTAGCTTTGCGTCATCAAAGCATTTTAAATTTTAACTTAAATGACTTAAAAATTCTGGAAAGCTCCTGACTGTGAAGTTATCAACACAAAACACGTAACAACAGCACAACTTTAAAAGCAACTACTAGTACACAACACGTTAGAATTAATTATATTCAAAAGAGACACTACTGCATGCAGTTTCAGAATATGTTACCCCTAACATTGTTCTCTCATATTCTGTCAAGAACATTTTTTTTATAAATGTTATTTGTCAAAAGTTTTCAATCGAACAAACACGACAGAACAATAAAGAAGTGTTCCATTACGCATGAGAAGCCACACTTTTTCTCTTTGCCATTTTCGTCCTTCAGTTTCTTATCAGCTTTTCTCTTTTTTCTGTCTTCTCGTTTGTTTTTCAACCTTGCAGATTTTGTTATTTTAGATTTGGCTTTGAAACACGGACTGCCGCTTTCTGCCGTAATAACTGAACCGTGTGGCGGGGCCATAATTGGTATGTACTTCCGTTCTGGTTTACCTCTAGATTTTTTCATGTCGGAAATTTTACTTTGAAGATGTTCCGGCAGTGCTGGCGAATTGTGACCAATTATCAGAGCTATGAGTGCCGTGTGCTCTTCGTTGGTTAGGATTCCAGATTTTGCCGGTCCAGTAAGAAATTCCTCCGAAGTCATGGTTAAATAACGAACGAGGCCTACGGCTTCTCCGAGAACCAATCGTTTATTTTGTGAAGAAACTTCCAATTTTTGACGCTTAATCTCTCGATCAGACCAGCGAAGAATAGCCGTGAACAGGACAAGTTCCGAACTTATGGCTAACGTGTGACGACTCAGTATGTGAGACATGAGTGCTAAGTCGAGGTCCTCGACTTGTTCTTGAGTAAGTACGAGATCGGCATTTTCGTCGATGAATTGTAAGCAATTGTGAAGCAAAGCAGAACAGATACGAGCCATGGATGACTGCTGATGCTCACTGCTACTTGTACAAAAGCCATTCTTTGATGCAAACGGAAAATGAGACGTCGGTTGCTCTTGGGTTATGGCACTTAGTTTCGTTGGAGTGGTCGCTGGCGTGTTGCCTCTGGAAAACACCACGTCTGCCGGAGGAGCGGAGGGAGCCCACAAACTGTTACCATTGGCTGATGAAGGGGCAGAACTTTCTGAAGAATACATGTAGACATGTCGTAAGATTTCGAGCACATTGGAAATGTCCAAATTAGAATTCAGGTACGATATGCAGAGGGAAACCAGCTTGGGACAGATGTACTTGTGTGCAGCATAGAGAGTAGTGAGAGCTGTAGTCACTGACTGAAATTGCACTGGTTCTTTGTATAAAAATCTGTGAAAACATAAAGAAGTAAATTAAAAACATATATCACATATTATTTTTATTTTCTTACTGTAAATAGCATATGTAAGATAACACTTAATAAAACATTAAATCACAATTAATGTCTGCAAGAGAAAGTGAAGAGTTACTATATGGGATGAAAGAAGAATGTTGTGAGAATCTAGTGATAAGAAAATGCAGGATTATATNTCTCACATCAAATGTTGACTGTGACACACAGGTATAAAAGTCACCTGACTGGCCATGTCAATTTAAGTGTTTAGTTGGGGAGTGATCCAGNTATGATTGTNTCCCCAGTGGGTACAATATTTCCCCATTAATGGAAAGTAATCTATCAAACAGGTTCATAAGATGCACTATGCATTGCAAACCAACATATCTTNGGTCTCATCANGTCAGAGAGTTATAGTTGCATCAGATGATAATGTGTCCATATGCTGCACATGGCATTGCAGACCCAAGAAGCCTGTGGCATGTTGCTAAAGGCTAACCAGAGAGAGTCAATACGATTATAATGTTAGTCCCTGAGTTAATGTTAGGTGATCTGAAACGCATACAGAAAATTATGGACATAAAATAGGCAGACACTTAGAAAAATTTGGATGGTTGAACGTTTGTAATTACCGAGACCAACGGATGCATGCTGAAACAAAGCTAATTAAGCACAGTGCTTTTCATTAATTACAGTACTGTATTATTAATTCTCTATCCTACTTACATTGGTAGCCTAGTTTTGTGAATTGGGAACACGGTGATGTAATTTAGATAATGATGAAGCCTCATAGCTGAGGACTACATAAAGAAAGGATTCCTTCACAATGAATTTGCTATTGAGTGGCCTGGTGTGGGATAAAATCTACCACTTACGAAGTCCAGAAATGTAAACGAGTTACAATTACANATTGCAATACTGTTCATAATAGTTACAACCAGTGGTGAATTGTGAGTGATGTATTAGGCATGTGGGCGCTGGTGTCTTATCTATCGGCATGTTAAGGTCGCCAATGTCATGTAAGTTTGTATTTCTGTTGTTAAAAGAAACTCTTCAAAAGAGTTCTTATGCTGATTATAAAATTATGAGAAGTACTGTACCTGTGAAGTAAACAGGACAAATCAACAATGCCCGCATGCCTAATACGTCACTCGACATTCGCCACTGGTTGCAATAAATGCATCAACACTTTCAAATTTTCTGGCCACTGAAATTTCTCAAATTGTTCAGCTTTAACACCATGAGAACCTAGCTTTACCGTGATTTCAANCATTCATAACTGCAATTTAAATTGTGATTGTCTTTACGGATGTCCCCTTATGGAAATTTCTATCGGAAAAAATAGGAATTTCTATCAGTTTTTATTGGACTGTATCGTTTTCTATTGGTTTTTACTGTTTTCTATCGGTTTTTCGTAGAACACCTCAGAACCTTATTGTTTTGTATTGGATTCTACTGGTTTTGAAAACAATAACTTATCAGATCTTAATGTTTTCTATCGGATTTTATTGGTTTTCAAAAACAATAGAAACCGATAGAGTTATTGGACTCTATCGGATTTTAAGAACCATAAAATCCGATAGGAACATTTTAAGAACCATAAACTAAGATAGGAAAAATGGATTACATTGATTTTCAAAATTATAATTTATCGCACCTTACTGTTTTCTATCGGACTTTATTGATTTTCAAAAGCAATGTAGCTATTGGACTGTGTTGGATTTTAAGAACTACACAATCAGAAAGAGCAATTCGATTATATTAATTTTCATAAACCATAAAATCCAATAGGGCAACTGCATTACATCAGTTTTTTAAAAACCATAAAATCAAATAAGAGTTTTGGAATTGATTTCAATTGCAATTGTTAAATTTTAGGTTAGGATAGTTTTTCATCATTCATTGACTGGTTGTTTCCATTATTTGTTCAGACACTTAGCAGCTTTTTATGTGAACAAAAATATCACTTACATTCCCTCCTATAAATTATTAATAGTCAATTTTAGAAAGTAAAGTATGGACATATTTTATGATGAGTAACTCAGACACACAACATTACTGAATTGAACATAAAGAAGTAAAGAAAAGATTCACAGAATGCAGCTTGGAAAATTCATGTGTGTTCAAGTACTTAGAATATTTGCCGACCACATCCTACTGAACTGGAACATTTTTACACCTGCGTTTCAAAGACTCATAATGATAATGAATTCTTGCACTGTAATTACAAAGACATGCAATCGCCATCTTGTTTCTTACTACCACGACAAACAAACAATTGTTGTTTTGTAGAGCCTACATTATACATATAATGTACATGCCATATAAGGGGAGATCCCTCATGTCGAGGGTAGAAATCATGCTCCCGGACAGTATACATTAACATTATATTGATCTATTTCTGGCTGATGCGGAACAAATCCGGGAAATTAAAACGTGAGAAACATATACCGGTACCGTAATACTGCCTTGAATTAATTGTAGTGTTAAGTTATCTAAAACTAATTAAAATGTACAATGCGTATTTTTTTTTAATTCTCCCATTTTGTTTAAAAATACTGAATGAACCAAATTACACACATTAGCTTTAGAAAACTTATGTCAAGACAAACTCAAGGCATTGTTATATGTTTTGCAATTTTCAGTTTCCTGAATTTGCTCCACATAATTCGGAAATCATACAATTTGCTGACCAGTTACGTGACTCCGCCTCTGGAGGTGATGAACTCACGCAAANTTAACAAATAAAGTAAAATTTCAAGATCCAAATAATTTTACAAACGGCAACTGTCCTTATTAGTAATGAAAATAAGATCCCATAAAAGCAAAATCACACATTTTGAACTGATGTTGATTTTTTTACAATACATAGTTTTAAACTGACCTAAGCAGATTATCAAATGCCCGAACTTCAACATCATCTATGACAATGTGGTTGTGATGCTGTTCTGCCATGGGACCGTGAAACATGGCGTGAAAAACTGGGTTGGCAGCAGACAAAATCGTCTTGTGGCCGGGAAATCTCCATGTCTCTGGTGCATAACCCACCAGAAATGTAACGTCGCTGCCAAGTTCATTGTCAAACAGCGATTCGCTGAAAGAAACACAAAAAGGGAAGAGTTAAAAAACAAACACGTTAAACAGAGTAGCTACTACTGTGTAAGCTGACTCTTATACNTCTTCACATTTTTTACTTTGGATTTTTGTGAAACTTTGTACAACTACTCAGTGGCAAGTATGCATTGATGTCAGAGATTCAAACATATTTTGGTGTTAAATTATTATGTAAGTTTAGTATTAATGTGTTACAATATTATATTTAGGATCGAATCCACAACCCCTATTTTCAGAGAGTTAGAGGGTAAAAACTGACCATATACACAAGGGCTTTGTGGAAAACAAATACGTTTAACTGGAATATGAGGTAATGCACCAGCATCAGCAGCAGCTCATTGCGGCTTTTCAGTGAAGTCTGAATGCTTGCTAAACTATATTTACTCGACGAGCAGAGCTGTACACACGAGTTGACACTTGATATGGAACGAAATACTAAAAAAATAATTGAGTAAAGGAAATGATCTCACCCCCCATCTGTGTAAAGGATACACCTGAAACTGGTTGATAGAGTTATAGAGACATCTAAGTTGTGTGAGCTAATAGTAAAAAAAAAGAGGAAGCAGTGGTGGGGGTGATGGTAGGAATTACCAAGGACAAGCCCTGCTCGTCTGGCATTAGTTTTGTAAAACACGTGTTCAACTGGGTTGCAGTCAGGGCATTTTGAGGGAAAATTCGTTATGTTTTTCCAACCACTCTGTAATTATACGAGCCCGATGACAAGGTGCGTTCTCCTGTTGAAAGATGTCACTGTCGGGGTAGACTTTTGCAGATATGGAATGAGATGATCGGCTAACAGGTCCATGTAGCGTTCATCATTCAGTGTTTGTGGGATGATAACCAATAGACCTAGGGCGTGCCAGGACAAAGCTCCCCAGACCAGAACACCACTTCCACCTGCCTGTTGAACCCCAAATGCGAACCTGGCCATCAGCATGTTGCAGCAATAACAGAATGCATCACACCTGATGACCTTCTTCCTTCTGTCGAGGTTCTTTTGCCAATGTAGCTACCTTGGCGCATGTGAGGAGTTGTTTGCCATGCCTCAGTGGGAACCCCTGGCGAATTAAGTTATGGAGCATGCTGCATGTGGAAACATGTCGAGTTGTACCACTGGTCTACTGGTGGGTGAGCTGTGTGACTTGTACGTCATTACTGAGATACCAGTGTGACACTTATAGGATCAACTACGCGTGGCTGACCAATGTGAGCCATTCTGCTGGATGTCTGTTCATAGTTAATCCAGTCCTGGTACACCCATGATATAGTAGTACGGGAGCAGCCAATAGCTCTTTCCGAAGTTCTGGCACCTGCCCTCCGGGCCCCATCCATCTGCCCGCAGTTAAATTGGCTTATGTCACCACGTTTCCCCATTACTGGCAAACATTAACTGATTTCGTACAGAGGATAGGCGTGCCCATTTTATAGCAGCTTCATGTGACGTTGATATCACGTGGTACTTCGTTATTGCTCCGGATATGTAAATCAGGGGTGTTCCTAATGCAAGCTAAATCCGTGAATTTGGCACCTGCTCATGATTTTTCGATCGATTGCACTGGCCAACAAAAAAAAAAAAATGTTTGGGTTTTTAGATCAGACCTATCATTTCTTATAGATTTTGATGTGCTGAAACCGAATTTGAAGAGTAAAAAAATTTTCATTGTTTAGATTTTTTGTAATCGCAGGGACAAGTCTCTTCTATATTGAATATGCAGTTATCTCAATACTA